>SRLM01001028.1:2863-13045 GCA_015708895.1 Populus ilicifolia
TGTACAAATGCATCGCTAAGATTCTAGCCGAGAGAATCACAGCAGTTTTGCCATCCTTAGTAGGTCCATATCAGACTGCTTTTATCTCTAGACGGAGAATCAGCGACAACATTCTTTTGTCTTAGGAACTAATGAAAGGCTATCATAAATCTACGGGACCTGCCCGTTGTGCTATGAAAGTAGATCTGATGAAGGCTTATGACTCGGTTCGGTGGGATTTCGTTGACGCTACGTTAAGAAAAATGGTATTCCCTAGAATAGTCATTGATTGGATTATGGTTTGTGTTACATCATGTCAATTCTCTATCAACGTCAATGGTGAGCTTGCAGGTTATTTTCAAGGGGGGAGAGGGCTGCGACAAGGGAATCCACTTTCTCCATATTTGTTTGTCCTATGTATGGAAATCCTTTCGGGGCTATTCTGCAAGATGAGTGCTAACCAAAACTTCAAGTTCCACTGGAGATGCAAGAACGACAACATTTCTCATCTTTGTTTTGCTGATGACTTGATGATTTTTAGCAAAGGAGATGTACACTCAATTCGTATGATCAAAACTGTGCTCACAAAGTTTCAAGATCTATCAGGTCTGTATCCAAATCCAAATAAAAGTGACATCTTCTTAAGAATGCAACATAAATAATGTAATAATCCAATATGCAACCCACAATCATATGTTGAAGTGTGTGTGTGTAAATTAAGGTTTAAGAATACATGTTAAATAAGTATATGAGCAGACTTAAGTGATAACAATGCAAGAGTTTGTAAATCTAAATATTTGAAGAAGTATTATGATAGACCTTGTTACGAATGGTTACTAAGATGCGTCTCAAGAGTCATAAAAGATTCTCCTTACTCTGCCATCATAGTAACAATCATTTTGCACATGCTTTATGAAATAGAAAACACAGATTTTTTTTTTAACTACCACCTCTCCCCCCAACTAAAACAAGACATTGTCCTCAATGTTTAAAGGTAGAAAGATAGAGCATAGAAGATATCACCTGAAATAACAAACACTGACAAACCTGAAACACACTAAAACAAATATAAGTAACAACAAAACACAATAATAAAACCAAAAGACACAAAGAACATGTGTATGTACAGGTAGTTGTGATTGTGGCTCACATCTTCCCTTGGTTTTACGTCCAAGAACGGCTTAAACGCCCTCTATGGGTCGGGGATAGGCTTCCCATCCAATTTTCTTAAAAACTGGCAAACAGGGTCTTTTTTAGTCAGATTCCCAAGACTAAGTCGATCATGTTTTTTATGAAATAGTGGCCATAAATCATGAATTGCACGATGCACATCTCCACTAGGATGCGTCTCAAGAGTCAATAAAAGGTTATCTAAAGACTCCTTACTCAGGCCATTCTTAATGAATTGTATTTTATCTTCACGATTTATAAATACCATTCCTAAAGAACGACATTGTGTATTACAAGTCCATCTAGCACATCGATGAAAAACTTCCAGTCGTTTTGCACGACGTTTCTTTGCAAAAGTGCTTTTTCCTGTTCTAGGCATGTGTGAAATGGAGTTAAAGGACTCACCTGATAATCGGAATTTTGCTTCAATCAACCAGCGAATATCTTCAGGAATTCCATGATTCATTAACAATCTCAATCTTGCACATCTAGCACGGTAAATTTTTGTAATCGCATTCTGAGGCAGAGCGGGAAAATACTTTTTCAATTTTGCAAGATTAGTGTCCATTTTCAAATGAGAATTGGAAAAGAGGTTCAAAGAATTGCAGAAATGTATATACAGATATCAGTTATTATGGGAAACTAAAAGAACCGACTTAAGTCACGGAGTACCGTTATCCGCCATTTGATTGAGGTGAGAGAAACTAGCAAAAATCACTCAAAAAGAAACACAAAAACAATGTGAGAAAAATAAAATAATCAACCTTTATCTACAAGATCATTCCAACCAGTTGATTCATTTTTACTAGGAAAATTATCAAAGTAAGCTTTCAAACGATGTCCATTTTCCTTAAAATCATTGTCATTCATCGAATTCTCAATATCACAGGCCCCATAAGAATTCCTCCATCTTGGTCTTAGCTCTCTAGGGAATGCATAGAGTTGAGAATTATAAAACAAAAGTTTTTTACCAGTATCAACTTTTTGACAATTTTCACAAGTTTTGCAGAATGCATGCGTGTCTTTGAACATGGTGGGCCAATAAAATCCATTTCCACATGCATCAGAATGACAAAGTTTAATGACACTACTTACCTCATTGTCGGGAATGAATCTTTGAAATATTTGATCAGGACAATATTTGAATAAGTTAGGGTCATCACCATAAAAGTTCTTCACTTCGTTCAAAAACTTTTCTTTGTTTTTAGTACTCCAATCAGCTGGCAAATCTTCTAAAGCAAGAAAATTAATATTTTTATCATACCAAGGCATTGGATTAAGAGAAAGTAAGGATTCGTTAGGAAAGTAATCATCGATTGGTGTGATGCCAGATGTCAAATCTTTTGTCACTGATGACAAAAGATCTACATCAACATTTTCGGTGCCTTTTTCATCCGTGATTTCTTCCTTAGAATAAATCATTTGCAAATCTTCCGGTTCATCAAACTCATTTTTACTTAAAGTAGATTCAAGTTGATCATAAACTAATTCATCAATATGATCTACTTCTTGTAAATCATTACCGTCTCCAGGTTGCTTGCAAATCTTGAAAATATTCATCTCCAATGTCATGTTTCCAAATGATAACTTCATCAGTCCATTCCTACAATTAATCAATGCGTTAGAAGTTGCAAGAAACGGACGTCCTAAAATAACAGGAAATGAATTACATGCCTCAACAGGTTGTGTGTCCAAGACAACAAAATCCACAGGATAAATGAATTTATCGACTTGTACTAACACATCTTCAATTATTCCTCTAGGCACTTTTATAGATCTATCAGCAAGTAAAAGAGTTATAGAAGTTGGTTTTAACTCACCTAGATTGAGACTCTGAAAAACTGAATATGGAAGTAAATTCACACTAGCACCAAGATCAAGTAAGGCTCTTTCAATTTTATGCTCTCCAATAAAGCAACAAATTGTAGGACAACCAGGGTCTTTATATTTCAAAGCATTATTGTTCTGAAGAATAGCACTTGTTCAGTTAGAAAGGCTTTCTTTTTCACATTCAGTTTCCTCTTCACAGTGCATAGATCTTTCAAAAATTTAGCATAGGAAGGAATCTGTTTAATAGCATCCAACAAAGGTATATTGATTCTTACCTGTTTGAAAGTCTCAAAAATTTCAGAGTTGTGATTGACTTTCCTTTGTTTGGTCATGGCTTGAGGAAATGGAAGTGCTGGCGGAGAATCAATCTTTTCTTTGCAATTTTCAGGTTCAACCTCTTCCTTACCCTCAGAGATTGACTCATCATCTTTCTCATAAGGTTCACGAGAAGGTTTTTCAATAACCTTACCATTGCGAAGAGTAGTGACTGATTTGACTTGATCCATGTGTTGGCTTCCAGAACTACTTGCATTTGCATTGTATTGCCCTTTGGGATTTTGTTGCGGTTGAGATGGAAACTTACCTTTCTCTTGGAAACTAAGAGCAGATGTTAATTTTGCAAGAGTATCTTTAAAATCTGTCATGTTTTGAGCAAGTTGATTATTGATTGTCTCTTGCTTTTCAATGAATTCATGTAATGTTTCCTCAAGATTTCTTCTAGGAGGTGGAGCATAAGGAGGTGCATAACCATGAGAATTTTGGAAATTATGGTGTGTTTGAAATGGTGGTTGTGAAGTTTGTGCATTGTTGTTCTCACTCTTCCAACTAAAATTTGGATGATTTCTCCAACCAGGGTTGTATGTTTGTGAGTATGGGTTGTGGTTAGCCCTTTGGAAATTGTTTAAAGCATGGGCTTGTTCATGGAGACATTCCTTAAAAGAAGGCAAGGTTGGACAGTTATCTATTGAGTGTTCATGAAAAGAAGGTAAAAGTTGGATAATGCCTGGCTTAAAATTAAAATGAGATGCATCGGGAGGAAAAACTATGCATGATGGTGCACTTGTTCTAGTTGGATTCATGTGGTCTCTAAGTGTTCTAGCACGGTTATTCTCATTATTCTCATTATGAAGTGATTGATTATCTTCTTCAGCATATTTTCTGAAAATGATGAGGATACCCTACAAAGTCTACCACTTGATGTACGTGACCACACTCTCATGCACGTGTAGGAATAGAATAAAAGGAAATGGAAAATAGAAGAAGAAACAAGAAGAAAGAAAAAAAACAAAGTTATATACAAGAAAAAGTAAAAAGAGAAAATAAACTAAAAATTATAATTTATACAAAACTTACCTCCCCGGCAACGACGCCAAAAACTTGACACGACAAAGAGATTGATGTCTTCTTCCAGGTGCAGGAGTGTCGAAGTAATAAATAACCCGGCAAGACTGGGGTCGAACCACAGGGAGGTTGTTGTACAAATTATAAATAACAACAATACCACAACAACAATAATAACAATAACAATAACAATAATAATAATAATAATAATAGTACTAGTAGTGGTAGTAGTAGTAGTAATAATAACAACAATAATAAAGAAAAAGAAGAAGATGAGAACTTTGAGATGAAATATTAAAACAAGGATTAAACAATGATAATAACAAATGTCAAGGTTAGAGGTTCCACTAATGGTATGTCAAACAAGTATAGTATAAACTTTTATTATTCAATTGGAAACCACACTCAAAGGAGGTTCCAATCATATTATAAATTGTTAATATGATTATGTTAGTCATCTTATTCAATTAATGCTAATACTTGTAAATTTCATCAAGCATTCATGATTATAACTTATGTTAACAACAAATCAAGTTCCTTTCATAGCTCAGGTGTCGGTTATACCATACATTATGGGCTATGAAAGTGCCAAGCATTTGTTGTACCAATTGTTATACAACATAAATCAAGATTAATCATTTAACAAGCAAAGTATTAAAGAGTGAACAAGATAACAAATATAAAACATGTTAGTATTAAACATTAAAGTCCATATTAAGTTTATACCATACTTATTCTTACACCATTAGTGTAACCTTTTCACCTTGACATAATTAACTTAGCTAGACATAATGAAAGAAAGAAAAATAGATAAACAAAATAAGAACATAAAAGTTAACTAAAGAAAGGAAAGGAAATGAAAGGCATAAACTTGATATTAATGAAAACAAAGCATAAAGAATACAAAGAGAGAAAACAAGAGCATGATCTTGATCTGGACACCAAGATGCCTAAATGCATGGCAAATGCCTCCTTTTATAGGCCAAAATTGGGAACTATTGATTTGATGACTAATTGATGAGTAGATGGCCAACCCTTGACTTGGTGACAATCCTTATCTTCTCTTGTCTGCCCAAAACGTCATTGATGACGTCAAAATTAGAGCCACTTGAAAACATGAAAGTTCTAGGCAATTGTCTCAGCTTTCTTGTGTAAAACATTCAGCTCATTTCGACTTCTAGAACTCCAGATATGGCCAAAATACTGAACAGTGCTCGGGCTGGAGGACAGATTCGGGCTTCTTTGTTGTTGCAATAATTTGGACTTGAAAATGGCCTTTTTAGATCTTGGGCTCCATATGAAAGTTGTAGGCCTATGTCTTACCTTTCCATCCATATAAAGTAGACCTAAATCTGAGATCTATAGCTCCAGATATGACCCAATTACCGAACAGTGTTCCGGTTTGGATTGCACCGACATCTCTTTTCTAAGTTTGATCATCTCTTTGCCTTTGCAATTGAAGTTCTTAAAGTCATCAATCAATCCTTTCATTTATGTGATAGGCCTGCATTTAAAATGGACATTTACCACAAATTAAAGGTATCTTATATTATTAGATAGATTATTATAAAACGTACTTTAGTTAAGGAGTTATTGATACTTTAAGTGCAAAATGATGATATAAAACCATGATAAAAATGCACTTTTGAGTACTAATCACACTAGCAAAAATCTCTCAAAAAGAAACACAAAAACAATGTGAGAGAAATAAAATAATTAACCTTTATCTACATTATCATTCCAACCAGTTGATTCATTATCAAAGTAAGCTTTCAAACGATTGCTCCATCTTGATCATTGTCATTCATTGAATTCTCAATAGCACATGTCCCATAAGGATTGCTCCATCTTGATCTTAGTCACTAGGGAATGCATAAAGTTGAGAATTATAAAACAAAACTTTTTGACCAGTATCAACTTTTTTACAATTTTCACAAGCTTAGCAAAATGCATGCGTGTCCTTGAACATGGTGGGGCCAATAAAATCCATTTTGAAAGATTTTTGTATATGTTTTATTTGACGAGAAATCACTTTCACATGCTTTAGAATGACAAAGTTTAATGACACTAGTTACCTCATTGTCGGGAATAAATCTTTGAAATATTTGATCATGACAATATATGAATAAGTTAGGGTCATCACTATAAAACTTCTTCACTTCGTTCAAAAACTTTTCTTTATCTTGGGTACTCCAATCAACTGGCAAATCTCCTAAAGTAAGAAAATTAATATTTTTATCATATTAAGGCATTGGATTAAGAGAAAGTAAGGATTCGTTAGGCAAGTAATCATCGATTGGTGTGATGTCAGATGTTGAATTTGTTGTCATTGTTGACAAAACATTCACATCAATATTTTCAGTGCTTTTTTTATCTGTGATTTCTTCTTTAGAATAAATCATTTACAAATCTTCTGATTCATCCAACTCATTTTTACTTAAGGTAGATTCAAGTTGATCATAAACTAATTCGTCAATATGATCTACTTCTTGTAAATCATTATCATCTCTAGGTTGCTTGCAAATGTTGAAAATATTCATCTCCAATGTCATGTTTCCAAATGATAGCTTCATCAGTCCATTCCTACAATTAATCAATGCTTTAGAAGTTACAAGAAACGGACGTCCTAAAATAACAGGAAATGAATTACATGCCCCAACAGTTTGTGTGTCCAAGACAATAAAATCCATAGGATAAATGAATTTATCGACTTGTACTAACACATCTTCAATTATTCCTCTAAGCACTTTTACAGATCTATCAGCAAGTAAAAGAGTTATAGAAGTTGGTTTTAACTCACCTAGATTAAGACTCTGAAAACTGAATATGGAAGTAAATTCACACTAGCACCAATATCAAGTAAGGCTCTTTTAATTTTATTTTATTTTTGGTAAGTTGATGTATATATTAAAGGAAAACAATACAAAGATTATAAGGGGCATGCCCCAGATTTACAATGAGAGCAGAAACATAATAAAGAAGAAGAAGCTGGTGAGAACTTTGAGATGAAAGATTAATGTAAGGATTAAACATTGATAATAACAAATGTCAAAGTTAGAGGATCCACTAATGGTATATCAAACATGTATAGTATAAACTCTTATTATTCAATTAAAAATCACACATAAAGGAGGTTACAATTATATTATAAATTGTTAATATGATTATATTAGTTATCTTATTCGATTAATGCTAATACTTGTAAATCTTGTCAAGCACTCATGATTATAACTTATGTTAACAAGAAATCAAGTTCCTTCCATAGCTTAGGTGTCTATTATACCATACAATATGGGTATGAAAGTGCCATGTATTTGTTGTACCAAGTGTTATATAACATAAATCCAAATTAACCATTTAACAAACAAAGTATTAAAAGTAAATAGGATACCAAATACAAAACATGTTAACATCAAACATTAAGATCAATGTTGAGTTTACACTATACTTATTCTTATACCATTAGTGTAACCTTTTCACCTTGATATAATAAACTTAACTAAACATAATCAAAGAAAGAAAAATAAATAAACAAAATAAGAATGTAAATAAGATAAAAGTTAACTAAGTAAAGGAAAGGAAATGAAAGGCATAAACTTAATATTAATGAAAGCAAAACATAAGCAATACAAAGAGAGAAAACAAGAGCATGATCTTGATCTGGAAACCAAGATGTCTAAATACATGGCAAATGCCTCATTTTATAGGCTAAAATTAGGAGTTATCGATTTGATGACTAGTTGATAAGTGGGTGGCAACTCTTGACTTGGTGACAATACTTATCCTCTCTTGTCTAAATAAAATATCATTGATAACGTCAGAATTGAAACCACTTGTATGCATAAAAGTTCTAGGAAATTGTCTCAGCTTTTTCAAAAAAACAATTAAGGTCATTTGGACTTCTAGAACTTAAGATATGGGCTTGACATTAAACAGAGTTGGAGTTGGAGGATAGATTCAGACTTCTTCGTTATTGCTGCATTTGGACTTGAAAATGGCTTTTTAAAACCAGACCCCCATATAAAAGTTGTAGGCCTATATCTTACTTTTCTGTCCATATAAAGTAAACCTAAATTCAAGATCTATAGCTTCAGATATAAGCTAATTACCAAATAGTGTTCTAGTTTAAACTACTCCAGTATCTCTTTTCTAAGTATGGGTATCTCTTTATCTTTTCAATTTCAGTACTTAAAGTTATTAATCAATCCTTTTATTTATGTGATAGGTCTGCATTCAAGATGAAAATTTACCATAAATTAATGGTACATTATATTATTATAAAACATGCTTTAGTTCAGGAGTTATTGATACTTCAAGTGCAAAATGATGACATAAAACCTTGATAAAAATGCACTTTTAAGTACAAATCAGACCCTCCCCAACCAACTTATTACTAGTCTCTAATAATCAAAGCATTAAAATAGAAAAAGAATTTGCAAATTCCATAAAGTAAGGTATTCATCATTCAACTTGCAGTAATCTATCAAGATAAACAAAGTTAATACCTAGTTAAATTTATATATCTAGTTAATACCTTCTAGAAAAGATATTAATAAACCTTTCTTTTATGCTCAATATATCAACACATAGTTATGGGGCTTTACTTGGAAGAAAACAAAATTTTTGTTCTAATGTTTAAAGTTAACTTTTTTAAGTTGGTATTTTTTTCTTTTTCTTTTTTTGAAATATATATACATGTAACTTAAAACACGATACATCTTTAACCCATATAAAGTGCTTTCAGCTAATGACTTTTAGACTAGTTGGTTTTAGGACATTAGGTGTTAAGACACCCTACGAATTTAGTAACTCGAGTTACAGATATTGATACATAGATAATACAATGTTTGATTCCCTTAAGTTTTTCTCCTCAATCCATGTAACAAACATTAGACCAATAGCTCCCAAGTCAATTGACTTTAGGGTATTAAGTGTTAAAACACACCTTCGGGCTTAATTGCTTAGGTTAGGGAGATTATGAAACCAAATGACACGACAGAGATTGATGTCTTCTCCCAAGTGCAGGAGTGTCGAAGTAATAAATAACCCGGCAAGACCGGGGTCGAACCACAGGGAGGTTATTGTACAAATTATAAATAACAACAATACCACAACAACAATAATAACAATAACAACAACAATAATAATAATAGTACTAGTAGTAATGGTAGTAGTAGTAGTAGTAGTAGTAGTAGTAGTAGTAGTAGTAGTAATAACAACAATAATAAAGAAAAAGAAGAAGATGAGAACTTTGAGATGATATATTAAAGCAAGGATTAAACAATGATAATAACAAATGTCAAGGTTAGAGGTTCCACTAATGGTATTTCAAACAAGTATAGTATAAACTCTTATTGTTCAATTGGAAACCACACATAAAGGAGGTTCCAATCAGATTATAGATTGTTAACATGATTACATTAGTCATCTTATTCAATTAATGCTAATACTTGTAAATTTCGTCAAGCATTCATGATTATAACTTATGTTAACAACAAATCAAGTTCCTTTCATAGCTCAGGTGTCGGTTATACCATACAGTATGAGCTATGAAAGTGCCAAGCATTTGTTGTACCAATTGTTATACAACATAAATCAAGATTAATCATTTAACAAGCAAAGTATTAAAGAGTGAACAAGATAACAAATATAAAACATGTTAGTATTAAACATTAAAGTCCATATTAAGTTTATACCATACTTATTCTTACACCATTAGTGTAACCTTTTCACCTTGACATAATGAACTTAGCTAGATATAATGAAAGAAAGGAAACTAGATAAACAAAATAAGAACATAAAAGTTAACTAAGGAAAGGAAAGGAAATGAAAGGCATAAACTTGATATTAATGAAAACAAAG
>SRLM01001030.1:0-13687 GCA_015708895.1 Populus ilicifolia
ATATCTTTACAAAAAAAAAACAAACAAAGAAAGAAAAAAGCAAGAAAGAAAAAAAATATATAGATATTTCTCTAATTTGCTACCTTGTTTGTGTTGATGAGAAGGGAAGATTACAAGTTGAGTTTTCGTATGAATCAATTATGTTGGTTGCACGATACATATGACTGAATTTGGAAATTTTGTATAGATGTTTGATTTAGAGAATATGAGTATGCTTATTTTTCTTTATTTGCTATTGTGTACATTGAGTTAAAGATACCAATGTTTGCATGATAGGTCCTTCAAGTGTGATGAATCGAGCTTAATTATAATTGTTATTATTCTTTTTATTTCAAAGGTTTTATGTTTTGTTTTGCTTGAGGACTAGCAAAATCTAAGTTGGGGGGTGTGATTGTGCATCAAAAGTATCATTAAGCTCTTATTTTACATATGTATTTATTGTTTTTATTTGGTCTTTTTATAATAATTGATGTGTTTTTTAGTAATGAAGTTTGTTTTAATGTTTCGATAGGTTTTTGGAGCTTAAATGAATTAATTCAAGAAATTCAACATCGGAATTGAGAACAAAGAATTGAAGAGACATTTAGTTGAAGATTAAAGCAAATCTTGGTTGAAATAAGTGCTCCAAATTTGTTCGAAAAATCAATTCTATTCCAATTCTAGAAAAGAATATCATATGATCTATTTCAAGCCCAAACGTGCCTTATGTTGTGTGCAAACTTCAACCATTAAACACTCAAGGTTTCAATGTCAATCTTAGCCCAAATAATAAGTACATTTGTATACTTATTTGATGTTCAAATTCAGCCCAAAATCAGCCCCAAATCAGCCCTAAATCAACCCCAAATCAACCTTCAAATCAGCCCAAACACAATCCATGATCTTACATGTCCACACAACAACAATTGATTTATTTTGGGTAATTCATTGATCCAAGAAGGCAAGCACATGGATGGAAAGCTGGAGGGGATATTTTTACATTATTTTGGGTCAAAAAGAAGAAGGAGACAACTCATAAATGAGGAAGAAAAACGTGCACCAAAGTGGTTGCAAAGCTGTCCTGATTTGATTTTTCAGAACACCTTTCGGTGTTTTACCCATAACGTTTGATTCAGGTGTCCAAATGAGCTGTTCTTTAATTATCTGGAAAGGTGATAGAATTTCCTATAAATATGTCTCTAATAGACATCTCGAAAAAAAGCTTCTGAGAGGGTCGAATTGCTGTCATTAATATCTTCTTCATACCTTTTATTTCCTTTCCTTCTCTTAGTTAACTTTTATCTTATTTATGTTCTTATCTTGTTTATTTATTTTTCTTTCTTTTATTATGTTTAATTAAGTTTATTATGTCAAGGTAAAAAAGTTAGACTAATGGTGTAAGAATAAATATAGTGTAAACTTAACATGGACTTTAATGTTTGATACTAACATGTTTTATATTTGTTATCTTGTTCACTCTTTAATACTTTGCTTGTTAAATGACTAATTTAGATTTATGTTGTATAACACTTGGTACATCAAATGCTTAACACTTTCATAGCCCATACTGTATAGTATAACCGACACTTGAACTATGAAAGGAACTTGATTTGTTGTTAATATAAGTTATAATCATGAATGCTTGACGAGATTTACAACTATTAACATTAATCGAATAAGATGACTAATGTAATTATGTTAATAATTTATAATCGGATTGGAACCTTCTTTGTGTGTGGTTTCCAATTGAATAATAAGAGTTTATACTATACTTGTTTGACATGCCATTAGTGGATCCTTTGACCTTGATATTTGTTGTTATCATTATTTAATCCTTACATTGATATTCTATCTCAAAGTTTTTATCAACTTCTTTTTCTTCTTCTTCTTCTCCTTCTATTACCATTACTACCATTATTGATACTATTATTAGTATTAGTATTAGTATTAGTATTAGTATTAATATTAGTATTTCTATTACCATTCTTGTTATTGTTATTAATATTGTTGTGTTATTGTTACCTATAATTTATACAATTAACCTCCTTATGATTTGACCCTGGTCTTGCTGGGTTATTTATTACTTCAACACTCTTGCACTTGGAAGAAAACATCAATCTTTTAATCATGTCATATATATCGATGTAAATATTATGATGTAAATGTAAACCTACAAGGATAGTGAATTAAATACTACACGGAGCATGCCGAATTTATCTTTACTTTAGAGAAATGATATTTGGTTGAGAAATTTGAACAAAAAAGTTTCTATATCAAGTTTAAAAAATGGAAACTTGAAAAATACAGGAAAATAAAAGAACACTAAAATGAGAAAAAAATTATATGAAAGAAAAAAAAATAGTAACAGTAATTTAATGAAATTCAAATCAACTAGTTTTAAGTTTGGTATAGACTAACATCAGGACAAGGGAAATATTACCCATGAAAAATTAAAGGTGTAAGGCAAGGATATAAAGGGAATTTTTAAAATTTAAAGCCTATAAATAGGCTTACTGGACAAAACTTATAGAAATGTTTAGGAATGAAAATTATTCATCTTTCTTAGCTAGATAATAGGAAATAAACAAAGGAGATCATGGATTTTCGAGGAGGTTTGTAAGATTTAATTTTAAACACTTATGCAACTGTGATTAAGATAGGAAATCAATAGAAAGTACAGTCCAATGAGAGAAGATAAGGAAAGTGAGGGAACAAAAGGAGAGATTGGAGCAATTTCAATTTGACTAGCTTTTTAGAGGATATATTAGTGACTGGTAAGATATTTTAAACTTAATTGAGTTGATTAATATGAATTTGATTGAATTTGTTAGAATTATGTCATTAGGGTTTATTTATAAATTTTAGGTTTTGTGTCAATTGATTTTTAGAAATGTTAAAATGAGTATTATAAATGTACATTGAGTTGTTTATAAGTTATTCTAAACTTTATTAAGTTGATTAATATGGATTTGATTAATTATGATTGAATTTGTTAAGATTGTGTTATTAATGTTTCAATGTGAATTTTGAGGTTTTTGTCAATTGATTTATAGAAGTGTTAAAATATGTATTATGAATGTTAATTGATGTTAAGAAAGAAAGAAATTAATTACTCTAGTGGAAAAAGCTCCTTGCTTTGCTAACTAATCTAAAAGAAATGATATGTGAGAAAATATGGTCTTTAGTGTAGAAAATATGATACACGAGTAAAGTTTGGAATGGAATGATATATAATATCAAGGTTAACTAATATATTGGAATTCTAGTAATGCGAGAGAAGAAAGGAAAGATCAGAGAAAATATGTTAAGGAGTGTGTTTGATTATGTAATATATGGAATATATTTTGTATTTTAGACTATGCTAGAAGTAAAGAAAAGAAATGGAAAAGGGTTTTATGATAAAAAATGAAGAATTGGTATAGGAAAAGATTTTAGTGATACGTTGGTGTGTAATTTGATTCTTGAGTATTTATATGAAAAGAGCAAACTAGAATAGAAGGAAATTTCTGACACGACGAAAAGATTGATATTTTCTCCCAAGTGCAGGAGTGTCAAAGTAATAAATAACCCGGCAAGACCGGGGTCGAACCACAAGGAGGTTATTGTACAAATTATAAATAAAAATAATACAACAACAACAACAATAACAACAATAATAGTAATAACAACAACAATAATAATAATGATAATAATAGTACCAATAATACTAGTAGTAGTAGTAATAATAATAATAATAATAACAACAACAATAATAATAACAATAATAAAGAAGAAGAAGATGCGAACTTTGAGATGAAATATTAAAGTAAAGATTAGACAATGATAATAACAAATGTTAAGGTTAGAGATTCCACTAATGGTATGTCAAACAAGTATAATATAAACTCTTATTATTCAATTGGAAACCACACATAAAGGAGGTTCCAATCAGATTATAAATTGTTAACATGATTACATTAGTCATCTTATTCGATTAATGCTAATACTTGTAAATCTCGTCAAGCATTCATGATTATAACTTATTTTAACAACAAATCAAGTTCCTTTTCATAGCTCAGGTGTCGGTTATACCATACAGTATGGGCTATGAAAGTGCCAAGCATTTGTTGTACCAAGCGTTATACAACATAAATCAAGATTAGTCATTTTACAAGCAAAGTATTAAAAAGTGAACAAGATAACAAATATAAAACATGTTAGTATCAATTATTAAAGTCCATATTAAGTTTACATTATACTTATTCTTACACCATTAGTATAACCTTTTCACCTTGACATACTTAACTTAGCTAGACATAATGAAAGAAAGAAAAATAGATAAACAAAATAAGAACATAAAAGTTAACTAAGTAAAGGAAAGGAAATAAAAGGCATAAATATAATATTAATGGAAGCAAAGCATAAACATTACAAAAAATACAAAGAGAGAAAGGAAGAACATGATCTTGATTTGGACACCAAGATGCCTAAATGCATGGAAAATGCCTCCTTTTATAGGCCAAAATTGGGAACTATTGATTTGATGACTAATTGATGAGTAGATGGCCAACCCTTGACTTGGTGACAATCCTTATCTTCTTTTGTCTGCCCAAAACTTCATTGATGATGTCCAAATTAGAGCCACTTGAAAACATGAAAGTTCTAGAAAATTGTCTCAGCTTTCTTGTGTAAAAAAGGCAGCTCATTTCAACTTCTAGAACTCCAGATATGGCCAAAATACTGAACAGTGCTCGGGCTGGAGGACAGATTTGGGCTTCTTTGTTGTTGTAACAATTTGGACTTGAAAATGACCTTTTTAGATCTTGAGCTCCATATGAAAATTGTAGGCCTATATCTTACCTTTCCATCTATATAAAGTAGACCTAAATCTGAGATCTATAGCTCCAGATATGACCCAATTACCGAACAGTATTCCGGTTTGGATTGCACCGACATCTCTTTTCTAGGTTTGATCATCTCTTTGCCTTTGCAATTGAAGTTCTTAAAGTCATCAATTAATCCTTTCATTTATGTGATAGGCCTGCATTTAAAATGGACATTTACCACAAATTAAAGGTATCTTATATTATTAGATAGATTATTATAAAATGTACTTTAGTTAAGGAGTTATTGATAATTCAAGTGCAAAATAATGATATAAATTATGATAAAAATGCACTTTTAAGTACTAATCAATTTCCATATAAATATATTCAGAAATAAAGAAAGGGAAATACCAAATATGACTTTGAAACTCTAAGTTAGTTTTAAAAGGCTTTTTAGGTATATCATGAAATGAAATGAAAAAAATGTTAATCATGATATTTTTCTTGGATTAGGAGGAGTTTCTAAAGCATCATCCTTAACAGCTAGAGAAGCATGCTTAATTGGAGATTCAAGTAGGTGCTATTGCACCTTAATCTTTTAATTAGTATCTAATTTCTAACAATATTATGTATACGTTTTAAAGTTATGAAGTGATTGTAAGCAATTTATATTGAAGAAAAGCTTAGTTAGAGATGAGAATGGTTGAAGTAATGATGATTATATACATGTAGAAATATTATGGTTGGCTACGTGTTAATTGAGAAGAAATTATGGTGTTGAAGAGTGAGTGTATGAGAATAGAGAGATTACATGAAGACAAGAGAAGAAAGTTGGTTTGTTGCTTCCATTACAATGGTAAGCCACTAATTATATTTTCTTCATCATTGGATCAAAATCAATGTTTGTTGCTTTTATTATTGAATGAAAACCACTATTTATTGTTTTCATTTCTAAGTGGAAACCATTTTTATGTTGTATTAGGCCAATGTTTGTTGTTTCTATGGTTGATGGAAACCATTGTATGTTGCTTTCTTTATTGAATGGAAGTTAATGATGTATAATGAATATTATATGGAAACTCATATTAGGAAATAGAAGTATGTAAAGAATTAAACATGGAAAAGGTTACGAAGGTGGAGATAACTAGATGGTGGATTGATAAACTCAATATAGGAAATGGATTATCAAGAAATTGGTTTATAGAAAGATAAGATAATTATTTATACTAATTAAATCATTTACATTCTTTATAATGATTTGAGGATGGCCTTTAGTAATGGTAAATTATTTATTCGTGTGATTTTTTTTTGTTATATATAGCTGTTGGACCATCACATGTAGCAAGACAGAGCTAATTGATTATTAAGATAATTAGTCAGTGTTAGGTGTCTTTTGTACTGGTATATTCCAAGGTGTATTAACTAGAATTCATTAATTATCGTGTAAATAATTCTTTTGCAACTTTTAGTAATTCTTGTGTGGTATTATCCTTTTCTTTCTTTTAGACTTTTGATTAGTACTCAAAAGTGCATTTTTATCATGGTTTTATATCATCATTTTGCACTTGAAGTATCAATAACTCCTTAACTAAAGTACATTTTATAATAATCTATCTAATAGTATAGGATACCTTTAATTTGTGGTAAATGTCCATTTTAAATGCAGACCTATCACATAAATGAAAGGATTGATTGATGACTTTAAGAACTTCAATTGCAAAGGCAAACAGATGATCAAACATAGAAACGAGATGTCGGTGCAATCCAAACCGGAACACTGTTCGATAATTGGGTCATATCTCGAGCTATAAATCTTAGATTTATGTCCATTTTATATGGATGGAAAGGTAAGACATAGGCCTACAACTTTCTTATGGAGCCCAAGATCTGAAAAGCCATTTTGAAGTCCAAATTGTAGCAACAACAAAGAAGCCTGAATCTGTCCTTCAGCCCGAGCATTGTTCAGTATTTTGGCCATATCTGGAGTTCTAGAAGTTGAAATGAGCTGAATTTTTTACACAAGATAGATGAGACAATTGCCTACAACTTTCATGTCAAGTGGCTCCAATTTTGACGTTATCAATGAAGTTTTGGGCAGACAAGAGAAGATAAGGATTGTCACCAAGTCAAGAGTTGGCCACCCACTTATTAATTAGTCATCAAATCAATAGTTCCCAATTTTTGCCTATAAAAGGAGGCATTTGCCATGCATTTAGACATCTTGGTGTCCAGATCAAGATCATGCTCTTCCTTTCTCTCTTTGTATTCTTTGTAATGTTTATGCTTTGCTTCCATTAATATTATGTTTATGCCTTTCATTTCCTTTCCTTTACTTAGTTAACTTTTATGTTCTTATTTTGTTTATCTATTTTCCTTTCTTTCATTATGTCTAGCTAAGTTAATTATGTCAAGGTGAAAAGGTTACACTAATGGTGTACGAATAAGTATAATGTAAACTTAATATGGACTTTAATATTTGATACTAACATGTTTTATATTTGTTATCTTGTTCACTTTTTAATACTTTGCTTGTAAAATGACTAATCTTGATTTATGTTGTATAACACTTGGTACAACAAATGCTTGGCACTTTCATAGCCCATACTGTATGGTATAACCGACACCTGAGCTATGAAAGGAACTTGATTTGTTGTTAACATAAGTTATAATCATGAATGCTTGACGAGATTTACAAGTATTAACATTAATCGAATAAGATGACTAATGTAATCACGTTAACAATTTATAATCTGATTGGAACCTCTTTTATGTGTGGTTTCCAATTGAATAATAAGAGTTTATACTATACTTGTTTGACATACCATTAGTGGAACCTCTAACCTTGACATTTGTTATTATCATTGTTTAATCCTTACTTTAATATTTCATCTCAAAGTTCTCATCTTCTTTATTATTATTATTATTATTATTATTGATGTTATTACTATTATTGTTGTTATTGTTATTATTGTTGTTGTTGTATTATTGTTTTTTATAATTTATACAATAACCTCCCTGTGGTTCGACCTCGGTCTTGCCGGGTTATTTATTACTTCGACACTCTTGCACTCGGGAGAAGACATCAATTTTTTCGTCATGTCAAGTTTTTGGCGCCGTTGCCTGGGAGGTAAGTTTTGTATAAATTATAATTTTTAGTTTATTTTCTCTTTTCACTTTTTCTTGTATATAACTTTGTTTATTTTTTTCTTCTTGTTTCTTCTTCTTTTGTTTTCGTTTTCTATTTATTCTATTCCTACACGTGCATGAGAATGTGGTCACGTACATCAAGTGGTAGACTTTGTAGGGTATCCTCATCATTTTCAGAAAATATGGCTGAAAAAGATAATCAATCACTTCATAATGAGAATAATGAGAATAATCGTGCTAGAACACTTAGAGACCACATGAATCCAACAAGAACAAGTGCACCATCATGCATAGTTTTTCCTCCCGATGCATCTCATTTTAATTTTAAACCAGGCATTATCCAACTTTTACCTTCTTTTCATGGTTTTGAATTGGAAAATCCATACTTGCATTTAAAGGAATTTGAGGAGGTGTGCAACACATATAATAATCTAAATTGTAGCATGAACACCATCAGATTAAAGCCTTTTCCTTTTTCATTAAAAGATAAAGCTAAAATGACACGACAAAAAGATTGATGTCTTCTCCCAAGTGCAGGAGTGTCGAAGTAATAAATAACCCGGCAAGACCGGGGTCGAACCAAAGGGAGGATATTGTACAAATTATAAATAACAAGAATACATCAACAACAACAACAACGACAACAATAATAGTAGTAATAGTAGTAGTAGTAAAGAAAGAGAAGAAGAAGAAGATGATGATGATGATGATGAGATATTAAAGTAAGGATTAACAATGATAACAACAAATGTCAAGGTTAGAGGTTCCACTTGAGTAGATGGCCAACCCTTGACTTGGTGACAATCCTTATCTTCTCTTGTCATTGATGACGTCAAAATTAGAGCCACTTAGAAACATGAAAGTTCTAGGCAATTATCTCAGCTTTCTTGTGTAAAAACTTCAGCTCATTTCGACTTCTAGAACTCTAGATATGGCCAAAATACTGAACAGTGCTCGGGCTGGAGGACAGATTCGGGCTTCTTTGTTGTTGCAAGAATTTGCACTTGAAAATGGCCTTTTCAGATCTTGGGCTCCATATGAAAGTTGTAGGCCTATGTCTTACCTTTCCATCCATATAAAGTATACCTAAATCTGAGATCTATAGCTCCAGATATGACCCAATTACCGAATAGTGTTTCAATTTTGATTGCACCGACATCTCTTTTCTAAGTTTGATCATCTCTTTGCCTTTGCAATTGAAGTTCTTAAAGTCATCAATCAATCCTTTCATTTATGTGATAGGCCTGCATTTAAAATGGACATTTACCACAAATTAAAGGTATCTTATATTATTAGATAGATTATTATAAAACATACTTTAGTTAAGGAGTTATTGATACTTCAAGTGCAAAATGATGATATAAAACCATGATAAAAATGCACTTTTGAGTACTAATCACACCCCCCAACTAGCTTATTACTAGTCCCTAGTAATCAAAGCGTTAAAATAGAAAAACAATTTGCAAATTCCACAAAGCAAGGTATTCATCATTTAATTTCCATTACTCTATCCAGATAAACAAACTCTTGTTATATTTATATACCTGCTCAATACCTCTTAACAAGATATTCAAAAACCTTTCTTTTGTGCTCATTATATCAACACATAATTATAGGGCTTTTCTTGGAAGAAAACAAAATTTGTGTTTTAATGTTTAAGGTTAACTTCCTTGGGCTAGGATTATTATTTTTATCTTTTTTTTTAATATATATACAATAATTTAAAACACCATGCATCTTTAACTTATGTAACGAGCTTTCAGCTAATGACTCCCAGACCAGTTGGTCTTAGGGCATTAGGTGTTCAGACACCCCTACGAGCTTAGTAACTCGGGTCGCAGATACTAATATGTAGATAGTGCAATGTTTGATTCCTTTAAGCTTTTCTCCTCAACCTATGTAACAAGCGTTGGGCCAATAGCTCCCAAGTCAGTTGACTTTAGGGTATTAGGTGTTAAAACACCCATTCGGGCTTAATTGCTTAGGTTAGGGAGGCTACGAAACCAAACTTATCTACATTTTTATTATTATCATTTTTTTCTTTTTTTTCATTCTTTTTTCTTTTTTCTTTTTTTTTCTTTTTTTCTTTTTCTTTTTTATATACTATCCCTTTTTCTTAGTTGTTACCTTTAACAAAAGAACATAAATAATGTAATAATCCAATATGCAACCCACAATTATATGTTGAAGTGTGTGTGCGTAAATTAAGGTTTAAGAATACATGTTAAACAAGTATATGAGCAGACTTAAGTGATAACAATGCAAGAGTTTGTAAATCTGAATATTTCAAGAAGTATTATGATAAACCTTGTTACGAATGGTTACTAAGATGCGTCTCAAGAGTCACTTTAATAAAAGAGCTCTTTTACTCCGCCATCCTAATAACAACCATTTTGCACATGCTTTATGAAATAAAAAACACGGTTTTTTTTTAACTACTACCCTCTCCCCCCAACTAAAAGAAGACATTGTCCTCAATGTTTAAAGGTAGAAAGATAGAGTATAGAAGATATCACCTGAAATAACGAACACTGATAAACCTGAAAGACACTGAAACAAATATAAGTAACAACAAAACACAATAATAAAACCAAAAGACATAAAAAGCATGTGTATGTACAGGTAGTTATGATTGTGGTTCACATCTTCCCTTGGTTTTACGTCCAAGAACGGCTTAAACGCCCTCTATGGGTCGGGGATAGGCTTCCCATCCAGTTTTCTTAAAAACTGGCAAACAAGGTCTTTTTTAGTCAGATTCCCAAGACTAAGTCGATCATGTTCTTTATGAAATAGTGGCCATAAATCATGAATTGCACGATGTACATCTCCACAAGGATGCATCTCAAGAGTCAATAGACGGTTATTTAAAGACTCCTTACTCAGGCCATCCTTAATGAATTCTATTTTATCTTCACGGTTTATAGATACCATTCCTAAAGAACGACATTGTGTATTACAAGTCCATCTAGCACATCGATGACAAACTTCCAGTCGTTTTGCACGACGTTTCTTTGCAAAAGTGCTTTTACCTGTTCCAGACATATGTGAAATAAAAGAGTTAGAGGACTCACCTGATAATCAGACTTTTGCTTCAATCAACCAGCGAATATCTTTAGGAATTCCATGATTCATTAACAATCTCAATCTTGCACATCTAGCACGGTAAATTTTTGTAATCGCATTCTGAGGCAAAGCGGGAAAATACTTTTTCAATTTTGCAAGATTAGTGTCCATTTTCAAATGAGAATTGGAAACGAGATTCAAAGAATTGTACAAATGTATATACAGATATCAGTTATTATAGGAAACTGAAAGAACTGACATAAGTCACGGAGTACCGTTATCCGCCATTTGACCGGGGTGAGAGAAACTAGCAAAAATCACTGAAAAAGAAACACAAAAACAATGTGAGAAAAATAAAATAATCAACCTTTATCAACAAGATCATTCAAACCAGTTGATTCGTTTTGACCAGGAAAATTATCAAAGTAAGCTTTCGAACGATGTTCATTTTCCTTAAAATCATTGTCATTTATTGAATTCTCAATATCACAGGCTCCATAAGAATTCCTCCATCTTGGTCTTATCTCTTTAGGGAATGCATAGAGTTGGGAATTATAAAACAAAACTTTTTGACCAGTATCAACTTTTTGACAATTTTCACAAGTTTTGCAAAATGCATGTGTGTATTTGAAATGGCCCCCACATGCCCCAGAATGATAAAATTTAATGACACTACTTACCTCATTGTCAGGAATGCATATTCAAAATATTTGATCAGGACAATATTTGAATAAATAAGGGTCATCCCAATAAAAGTTCTTCACTTCATTCAAGAACTTTCTTTTATCTTGGGTGCTCCAATGAGCTGGCAATTGTCCTGAAACAAGAAAATTGACAATATTAGCAAACCAAGGTATTGGATTAAGAGAAAGTAAGGATTCGTTAGGAAAGTAATCATCGATTGGTGTGATGTCAGATGTCGAATTTGTTGTCATTGTTGACAAAAGATCCGCATCAACATTTTTGGTGCTTTTTTCATTCGTGATTTCTTCCTTAGAATAAATCATTTGCAAATCTTCCGGTTCATCCAACTCATTTTTACTTAAAGTAGATTCAAGTTGATCATAAACTAATTTTTCAATATGATCTACTTCTTGTAAATCATTATCATCTCCAGGTTGCTTGCAAATGTTGAAAATATTCATCTACAATGTCATGTTTTCAAATGATAGCTTCATCAGTCCATTCCTACAATTAATCAATGCGTTAGAAGTTGCAAGAAACGGACGTCCTAAAATAACAGGAAATGAATTACATGCCTCAACAGGTTGTGTGTCCAAGATAACAAAATCCACAGGATAAATGAATTTATCGACTTGTACTAACACATCTTTAATTATTCCTCTAAGCACTTTTACAGATCTACCAGCAAGTAAAAGAGTTATAGAAGTTGGTTTTAACTCACCTAGATTGAGTCTCTGAAAAACTGAATATGGAAGTAAATTCACACTAGCACCAAGATCAAGTAAGGCTCTTTCAATTTTATGCTCTCCAATAAAGCAAGAAATTGTAGGACAACCAAAGTCTTTATATTTCAAAGCATTATTGTTCTGAAAAATGGCACTTACTTGTTCGGCTAGAAAGACTTTCTTTTTCACATTCAGTTTCCTCTTCACAGTGCATAGATCTTTAAAAAATTTAGCATAGAAAGGAATCTGTTTAATAGCATCGAGCAAAGGTATATTGATTCTTACCTGTTTGAAAATTTCAAAAATTTCAAAGTTGTGATTGACTTTTCTTTGTTTGGTCATGACCTGAGGAAATGGAAGTGCTGGCGGAGAATCAGTCTTTTCTTCGTAATTTTCAGGTTCAACCTCTTCCTTACTCTCAGAGATTGACTCATCATCTTTCTCATAAGGTTCAAGAGAGGGTTTTTCAATAACCTTACCACTACGAAGAGTAGTGACTGATTTAACTTGATCCATGTGTTGGCTTCCGGAACTACTTGCATTTGCATTGTATTGCCCCTTGGGATTTTGTTGTGGTTGAGAAGGACACTTAGCTTTCTCTTGGAAACTGAGAGCAGATGTTAATTGTGCAAGAGTATCTTTAAAATCTGTTATGTTTTGAGCAAGTTGAGTATTGATTGTCTCTTGCTTTTCAATGAATGCATGCAATGTTTCCTCAAGATTTCTTCTAGGAGGTGGAGCATAAGGAGGTGCATAACTATGAGAATTTTGGAAATTATAATGTGCTTGAAATGGTGGTTGTGAAGTTTGTGCATCACTCTTCCAGCTAAAATTTGGATGATTTCTCCAACCAGGGTTGTATGTTTGTGAGTATGGGTTATGGTTGCCCCTTTGAAAACTGTTTAAAGCATGGGCTTGTTCATGGAGACATTCCTTAAAAGAAGGTAAGGTTAGACAGTTATCGGTTGAGTGTTCATTTGTTTCACATATTTGACATACAATGTTTTCAACAGATTTTAATTGACCACTCTTTTTCAATTCTAGTGCCTCGACTTTTCTAGCTAAAGATGCAAACTTCTCTTGAAGGTCATGATTTTCCCTAAGGTTGTACATACCTCCACTAGATATATGAGGTTGAGTTTTACTCGGTGCCTCATAAGTACCTGCGGTGTCCTAATTTTGAGTATTTTCAGCTAACAAGTCTAAGTACTCAATTGCTTCATCAGGGTCTTTATCTTCAAAAGTTCCATTGCACATCAATTCAACCATTTGCCTATCTTTAGG
>SRLM01001032.1:0-103371 GCA_015708895.1 Populus ilicifolia
CTTGATTTGTTGTTAACATAAGTTTTAATCATGAATGCTTGACAAAATTTACAAGTATTAGCATTAATTGAATAAGATGACTAATGTAATCATGTTAACAATCTATAATCTGATTGAAACCTCTTTTATGTGTGGTTTCCAATTGAACAATAAGAGTTTATACTATACTTGTTTGACATACCATTAGTGGAACCTCTAACCTTGACATTTGTTATTATCATTGTTTATCTTTACTTTAATATCTCATCATCATCATCATCTTCTTCTTCTTCTCTTTCTTTACTACTACTACTACTACCACTACTACTACTACTATTATTAATGTTGTTGTTGTTATTGTTGTTGTATTGTTGTTATTTATAATTTGTACAATATCCTCCCTGTGGTTCGACTCCGGTCTTGCCGGGTTATTTATTACTTCGACACTCCTGCACTTGGGAGAAGACATCAATCTCTTTGTCGTGTCAATGGTAAACACTTATACATGGAAAATTCATCAATATCCAAGATACTATGTGTTAGAAAGGTCATACTAAAGATGATTTTTGAAAAACTTTTAACCCTCAACAATAGGTTTCATGTAGCTAATATTAAGATGAACTTAATTAGTGGTTTATTATTATTATTTTTTTAAAAAAAGGTATTTAATTTGATTTTTAAGAGTGACAAATTTATACTCTTTAAAAATAAAATATTTTTAGAATATAAGTATGTTACATAAGGCCTCATCAAAGTAAATCTGATGACTATTATAACTATAAGAGGGAGAATAATAATAATGCATATTCTTTTTACCTATCTAAATCTTATAATATATGGCATGACTAGTTACCCATGTGAATTATAATTTTATACAAAGGTTAATAAATCTTGATTTATTATCTAGCATGATATATGATAAAAATCATAATTATAAGGTTTGAGTGGAATCAAAACTCACAAAAACTTCTTTTCATTTAATTAAAAGAAGTAGTGAACCTCAATATTTAATTCACTAGGATATTAGTTATTTAAAATTTGTGCAAACAAGAGGTGGAAAAAGATATCATGTCACTTTTATAGATGATTGGATGAGATATTATTTAAAATATGATTATTGAAATGTTTATATGTGACAAGAATAAAAAGAAAAATATTTTTTATAAGAAAATAAAGATGATAAAAAGTGATAGAGGTGAAGAATACAAAATATTATTTCGTCAATTGTTTTTCCAAAATAATATTATCTACCAAACTACCACTCATTATTCACTAAAACAAAATGGCATTACATAACCTAAGAACTGAAAATCAAAAGAATGAGAATATCATGTTGATAAATTTAGAAGCAACTTAGAAATTTGTGTATGGAGATAATTCTAACCTCAATTATATAGTTAACATAATATCCCTTAGAAAGAACATAAGATACTATATAAATTATGAAAAAGTAGAACACTTCCTATAAATACTCTAAAGTTTAAGGGTATCTTACAAATATGAAATTACCTGATTTAAAAAAAGTCAAGATGAGATTTAAAATTATAGACTATGTATTTATCATATATGCTTATAATAATAATGCATGTTGATCTCTTGTACATAAATCAAGTATTAAAGATATTTATCCTAATATTATTATAGAATCAAGAAACGCTATTTTTTTTTAAAGATGTATCTCTATTTAATAATAATAATAATGATTGAGGCTAATTTAATTAATTAGCATCAATTAAAATTAAAATATGGCAAAGTTGCACCTAGAAGGAGTAAAACAATGACCAAAATGTTTAGTCTAGGTTTTCTAAATACTTGTTAGAAAATGAACTTTGGACATATTGCAAGGTAATATCCTATACATAAGTTTTTTATTACAAAGAAAAGGTCAATAATAAAATTAAATCCATTATAAGTAATCATATGTGAAAACTAGTGGATTTTTCACCCAAAAGTAAACCATTATGCTATAAATAGATGTAATTATTGATAAATATAAAGCAAAACTTATTCTTAAAAGGTTTAAACTAAAAAAAGATGTCGACTATTTTGATACATATTTGTTTGTGTTAATAATAAATCTCATATAAATATTAATAGTCATCACAACTATTAGCAAACATATAATACATCAAATGGATGTAAAAATAACATTCTTAAATTATGACCTAGATGAATAGGTCTATATAGAATAACTTGAGAGGTTTGTTTTATTAAAGAACAATAAAAAAAATGGTATGTAAGCTTGTTAAATCATTATATGGTTTGAAGTAAACACGTTAGCAATGACATGAAAAATCTGTCAATGTTATGTTGTCAAATGAATTCAAAATCAATAAACTTAATAAATGTGTTTATATGAATAACATAGATAAAAATGACATTATATATCTTTATAGGGATGTCATGTATATTTTGAGCAGTAATTATTACATGATCAAGTTACTAAGAAAATATTAACTAATAAGTTTGACATAAAAGACTTTATTGTTGCAAATTTCATACTATGAATAAAATCTCTAAGACATCCCATGGTGTGGTATAAATTCTCATTATATTAATTCTTGATAAATTTTCTAAAGATGATAGTAGCATTGTGATAACACCAATAGACATATAATGTGTTCACCTATCTAAAAATAAGATCAAGGGAATAGATCAATTAAAATATTCTTGGATAATTAGGAGTATAATGTTTGTTATAAACAAAACAAAACCTAATATTGCATGCCCAGTTAACAAACTAAGTAAATTTATCAATAACTTGATAATGAATTATTGAAAATTAATAAGGAGAGTATTTAAAAACTTGAGGCTCACCTTAGACTATGGACCACACTATACTAATTACCTAATAATACTAAAAAGATATAGTGATGCCAATTAGATATCCAACACTAAGAATTTAAAATCCACTAAAGGATATATATTTTAATCCATGAAACAGTTGTCATAAAAATCCTTTAAACAAATATATATCATAATATCTCTAATGAAATCAAAGGTTATTTATCTTGATAAAAAGAAAGTTGAGTGGCTTCAAGATTTCTTAAATGATATTTCACATTAACCAAAACTAGTACTAGCAGTTTTTGTTCATTGCGACATTAAGTTTATAATTGGAGTGGTACATAATAGTATGTGTGTGTTGCAAATATAATATCATTAAAAATTTATTCTCAAAGGAAATTATACTCATTAACTATATAAAGTTATCAAAAAATATTGTAAATTCACTAACTAAAGTTTATTAAGGGAGCTTGTATATAGTTTATCTATAATAATGGACTTAAGGCCTTTAAAAATGAAATGATGATAACAATATTTATTAACTGGAGATCCTTAAGTTATATAGCATTTTTAGTAGCACTTAAAACTTATTATTTTCTATTTATTTTTGTGATGAAAGTGGTGTTAGTTGTAGGATGGTAAAGCATGAGTTGTGCTCTTAATATTTTTCAAATCTTAGTATACTAAGTAGAGTATAAAAAAACAAAACATTCTTAATGAAATATCGTGAGAAATATGATCATTTATTTAAGAACTTTAAAAAGACTAAATTCTTAGAAGTACTTATGAAACCCCGAGTTCTTTAAGATCAAGATGAACATAATCGTGAGAATTAATAGGAATCTCTAGGTAGATAACTATATGATTACTATTATCTTGATTTACATATAAGGTTGAATAGTTCAAAACATTACATTCATTATAAATCCAATAATATTTTACTAAGTAAAGTTTAAAGCCAAAACTTATATATTTTAATGTAGCGATCTACAATTTCAATTTTCTCTCTATAAATTCTTAGAATCCTCGTACTAGTCAGAAAATTTTCATTCATGTGGAGGTTTGTTGGAATTGATTTTAAAAAACAAGTAATGAATATTTTAAGGTCACATCAGATATGGAGATCCACTTACATTTAAGGTAAAATCATGTTGGATTTTGTAATTTGATATAAGTACTTTAATATAAAATATTAACATATTTTAAAAACTAATTAAAGATAAATAAAAAATTATTCTCAAAGAATATTTAGATAATAAAAGTTTCAAACCCAAAATAGTTTTATGAATTGGGCTATGGGCTTGTAGGCTTATGAGTTTGGGTTTAGGTTTAGGTTTGGTTAATAAAATATATTTTTTATTTTTAAGCCCTTATTTGATAGTAATTTTTAGTATATGAACTAATACATTAATTATGATGTGATAAGAATGAATGGATTTATGAATTTTGATAAACTATTATAAGAATGAATATATTTATGAATTTTGATAAACTATTAATATTCAAGAATATTTATTAATAAACATTCATTATTTATGAATATTCATTATAATTAATAAACATTCATGAAAGTAATTAGATTCGGTTTTCAAGTTATATAAATAGGTGTGTGGATGAGTGAAAGTATAATAATTAAGTTTTATCTTTCTTTGTTGTAGTTTTTCTAAATCTTGCTCATCTACTCATTCTTTCTACTCTAGATCTTAGGAATTCATTTTTGTTCCTAAGGAAAATTGAGTTCATTGTATTAAGTTCATAAACCCTAAAAAGAAATTCAAGATAACATTGTTGTTAAAATCTTAAAAGATATAATAAAATAAAAAAAATCTTTTGTACTAAGCAAAGAGCTATAAAGCTTTTAAAAAAAAATCAAGTCTTGAAAATAATAAGAATTTCAACTTGGTCATTTTATAAAGTCTACAACAATTAAATACCTCAAATTAGTTTTGTTGAAGTACTATGTTTTTATTATATTACGTGATTATAAACTAAAAAAATAGACTCACATATTTAATAATTTCGTGATATTTGGACAAAATGAATTTATCAAGCTATTGATGTATACCTGAAGGTACCGTAATACAACTGTGAATGCGTGGCTTACCTTATGCTTTAAGTTAAATGAAATCCTAAATGCCAATGCTGCACATAGATTTCTTATATAAACATTTTCAACACTTTAGTTCTGCTGGATTAAGAAGGTTATGCTACCAGGGATCCTGAAACATGCTTAGGCATCGAATTGCATTTATAAGTTAATTTCATATATGTTTCAGCATGAGTTTCTAGTTTTATTTGACCTGGAACCTTCAGTTCACCTGCAATGTAAAAGGAACTGGTTACGTGTTTGGACAATCTGGAGTTCGATGAATTCAACTCTTAGATACATCTTCAATTTCTAGAAATAAGTATCGGAGCCCTTGAAACATAAATGGTAGGTGTTCTGGTTTTGGCTCGTAGTTTTACTTGCAAGCCATAATTCTGTCCCTAAGAAATAGAAACCAAGTATTCGCAACACCTGAAAGCACCTAGTTTGATATGATGGGAAGAAAGCAAGAGAAAAGGGGGGCAATACTAAATATTTGTATATGGATGCCACTGATATGTTATTGAGTTCCAAATGTCGAACACAAGTGACATAATTTGGTTTTTTTCCGTCTTCTTGTTTTTCTTTTCTCAACTACGGGATCATCCTTGGCTTACAGATCCAGAGAGGGAGCAGCTTTGCAGACTCATGAACTGCCAGAAACTCTCACTGGAAGCAAGCACCCATGCAGAGTCCAGAATGAGAGGCTACCTCTTCCAATAATTGTCCAAGTCGACCTCTTCTTTGAACAGCTTCGGCTCCGTACATCAATTTCTGGATGGTTCTGTTACTGGGAATCTTGACAGCTCAAAATACTTGTGTAAACCATGAACTTTCCAAAAATGAAACTAAAAAAAAGAGTTGTGGGTGTTATTGACATGAAGGAGCGTGTTTCTGAGCTTGAAAAGGAGTATATGGTCATGAAACATGATCTTCAAAAGATCCTAAAGACAGAGAAGTGGAAGATATTTTCCAAGCCGTTTGGAAGCCGTTTGGGTTTAGACAGAAACTGCAGCCCTGCAATTCCAAAGAAGTTTTCAATTTAAAAGAGCCAGAAGCATCTGCAAATGGACTCCAGAATCATGAGAACGGTGACATGCCTCAGTAAATCTTCAAATTCAAACTGACTGGATACCTATGCCACTCTACGTTTCTTGTATTTATCTGTAGAATGTCATGCATAGATGCATTTTTTTACAGAAAAATTGTGTCGTTACGTTGTTCACGCAGAATTATTAATAATTCAATATCTCTGAAGCAACTGAATGAATTACTATAACAATTGACCCCCTGGATTGGTTTCTCATCTTCCGAAACTTGGCATTCTGGTTGCGTTCTTGGCTTTTTGAACCATTGATTTATTTCTTTTTAATTTTATTTCATAGCGGAATCACTCTAGTTGTGTGAACCTAAATGATTGTTATATAGATATTTGATCTTCCTCTTCGGACTTTAAATGTTATTTACAAAATATTTTAGGTTGTTCTGCGAAAAAGGAAAAAAAAAAAAGCCTAGTATCTTTCTTAGTCAGAACGAAGGCATGGTAGAAGACTGCAGAGAATACAACTTCAAATAACATTACCACCCTTGATGGTATTGTTTTTACTTGCAGATTGAGGTCTCTGGTAGCCCCAGAACAATCATAAGAAAAATACTTAAAATTAAGGGACGTTGAATCCTCAACGAATTACTGCAACTCTTGTGAAGGAGCACATGCCGTGATTAGAGAAACAGAATAAATAATTACAGGGAGCGCAGAAAAAAATGAAACTCCCTCGAGAAAATAAATCTTTTTTTAGCATCTAGCATTGTGGGAGATTTCTGGTGGTAGCAGAATGGATTCTTCAGGCGACTTTCCATTCTTAACGACGAAGGCCATCTTTAACCCCGCATGGTGTGGAGTTCCATGTGACAGTGCATAACCAAACACATACTGTTGAGTTTGTCTTAACGTATAGTTCCTAGTAAAGTTTCAGGCGACAATGCATGAACCGAACAGATACTATTGAGTTTGACTTAAATTATGGGCAAGTGAAAAAATAAATATCCATGTAATTAGTTTATATATAAAATCTTAAAGTTATTATATTTTAAAGTTTAGGCTTATTTGAAAGTATCTTCCCATCTTGATGACCAGAAAAAAAAGAGAGAAAATGTGGATTTTTGGTTAATTTAGAATCTTGTGTAAGACAATAATTCCATGTAATCTCTTATTTTCTCATATTGAATTTCCCTTATCATTTTACTCATAGAATCTATGCATCAGTTACTGAACTATATAAATTTCCTGTGTGTTTTTATTTAATTAATAGTATTTGATTTTTATATTTCTCTACTTGCTAATTAGTTTAAGATTTTATGGCTATTCCCATAACAAATTGGTATCAAAATTTACATAGTTATTAATTGGCTTTCATGATAGTAACAAAAGTAATGTCAATGGTGCAATTTGATGTAGAAAAATTAAATTATAAAAATGACTTCAATACATGGCATGTTAAGATGTGCGTCTTGTTAGTTTAAAAAAATTTATTTAAAGCACTGAAAAGTATAAAAAAAAATTTAAGAAAATAAATGATAAAAAAAAAATAAAACATCAAATGAGCACAATTCAGCTTTGTTTGTTTAATGAGATTTTAAAAGAGGTTACTAAAGCGCAACTATAGCTAGTAAATTCTAGATAAAATTAGAAACCTTTTATACGATCAAATTCTTGATAAATTAATTGTATCTGAAGCATCTATTATATATTCTCTAAATGAAAGAACCTATTAAAGATTATCTTGATATGTTCAATAAAATAATTTTAGATTTAAAAAAAAAATTGATGTTAAAGTTGAGGATGAGGATTAATTTTTTATTTTATTATGATTGCTTCCTACATCTTATAATTATTTTGTTGATACTTTGTTGTATAAAAAAGATAGTCCTAGCTCAGAGTATTATGGAGTCATAATGATAATCATATAGAGGGCTTGATTGTGTGGGGTGGAACAATAATAAGAGTTTAGGTAGTGCAGGTATATTGGATTAAAATTGAAACTTATAAAAATTAAATGTTTTTAATGTCATGAAGTAAGACACTTTAAAAAGAATTATCTTATGGAAAAAGACAAGGAAAATAAGGAGAAAACTTCTAATGTTGTAAATATTTATAGTGAAGGAGAAAATTTTTATGATGCTAAAAGTGTTTTAGTCATGTTTATTGGTAGCTTGGGTAATAAATGAATTATTGATTTGGCTTGCACATTTTATATTTTTTCTAATAAAAGCTTATATGAGATTTGTAAAGTTATTAATGATATTATTTATTAAAAAATAACGAAAGACTTTCTATTATTGGTGTGGGTATGATTTAAATTAAGATGTATAATGATATTGTTAGGATACTAGAAGTTTGGTATATTAAAGAGATAAAGAAGAATTTAATTTCTTTAACTTTTCTTGATTTCCGGGGTTATGATTATTTTGATAAAAATGAAGTTCTAAAAGTTTATAAAGGTGTTTTTAATTTTTTATGTTATGGTTATTTCTAAGGAGTTGGTTAATGAACTCTGTTATTTTTAAGGTTCAATAATTATTGATTCAATTAGTATATTATATATGGTTAATTCAAATACTCATATATGAATTTGACATGTGAGTTAGAAGAGATATTAAAGATTATCAAATGAGATTTGCTATTTGGTTAGGAAATAAGTAAGTTACATCTTTATAAGTATTGTGTGAATGGTGAATAATATAAAATAAATTGAGCAGTAATAAAATACTAGAATGTTTATTTGATATTATAATTATATTATAAAAAATAAATTAAAATTAATTAAATGATGAATTTAATTAAAAAATTTCCATTAAAACAAAAAAAATAAAAGATTATTTTTTTTAAAAAAAAAAACACTAACTGTCATTATTATTAAGCCTGACCTTATCAAATAAGAGAACAGAACTAGAATCACACGAGCATACTGCCGCAACTTAGTTTTCTAAAGGGACCGTCTTGGTGGGAACGAAATGGGCCGTGAGAAAGCCTATTTTGGGCGTTTGTAATGTTCATAGTCCTGCTGATCAGAGTTTCCATTCCTGACAAGGTTGCTATTTAGGCCATGATGCTGAATGGAGCTCGAATTTGAGGCCCCATTAGAGCTCTCACTAGGCCCAGTATCCGAGAATATTTGAAGTGCTAGGCTGGGCCCATTAATACTTTGAAAATAATCTTCGCCATATATATACATAAAGGGTTCTGATGAAGAAAAGGAGAAAAAACCCTAATGCACCTCAAGAAAAAGCTAGGCGCTTCAATATCGTGGGATCTCTTTGAGCCATTGTTGATAACATTTCACATCATATCATCTATGATGTTAGTTCGATACTCTTTTCACTTCGAAACCTTGTCACGAAACCTTTCTTGTCATCTCATCCCACATGTCTGTCTTTCTTTGCTTTTCTATGTTTCCATCTACGTGTAGCTCTGGTTAGGGATTTTTGACTTAATCAGCAATAATGTCACGCGGGGACATAGAAAAACCCTCTTTATTTATGAATGCTTCTCCTTCCATCAAAGGTGGCATTAGGCATCTTTAAAGCAAGATTAACGCCTCGGAAAGAAAAATTGAACGATTTTTCACATGGATTGTTTCGGCATCGGGTCCTGTTACAAGCTTGCCATAGCTTTCACGTTAAGATCAATCCCTGAAATGCGATTTGAATTTCAATGACAGGAGTTCTTTCGATCCAAAACTCAGTGTGCCTCCGATGGGATTAAGAAAAGGGGGAAAAAACCCATTAAAGCCAACATTCAATGCAAAGTTAAGAACCTTCCGAACCTTTTGACTTGATGATCTTGAAAAACAAGTGGGCACAGACCAGTCCTCTCAACCACAGACTATTGTTCCTAGATGTAACCGAGACAAAACAAAGGGGTTATCATCTTGTCTCAAACTTTGTATGGCAAGATGTGGCCCCTAATAACACATGTCAGCGTCCCATTTAGTGGACGGTTGTGGGTCCTTCTATCAAAATTAACAAGAGGTCCGCTTCTTCTCCTCCTTCCGTTATTGGTCGTTGGTTGAGTTAGGCCTGCCTTTGCCTCCGGTCCACTAACCTTAACAGCAAATGAAGTACTTGAAAATAGACTTGTGAAAGAAAAACAAACTGGACCCCTTTTTCTCTTCTCCTAATCAATCACACTCCCCCCTCCTCTATGGAATTTAATCTTGGATACTGTTCCATTGGGCGACTGGTGCTGTTTTCCCCACTGTTTCTGGTTGACTTTGTCACACATCAAGTTCTGAGAGAAATATTTTCGAGTGCATGATTGAAGGAGACAAGTTGATCAATGCATGTTCCTTATGGTATAGGAGATGTCCGTTTACTATGTTTAATTAGAGTATCAAATCCCATCTCTTTCTGGCTCCATGACTCTTAACTCACGAGAAGGAAAGTGATGCTGTACTACAAGGTATAGTCCTGTTAATTAATGCCAATTCACAAAATAGCTATTAACATAATGCTTTATGAGTTGCTTTTCCTTCAAAGCTTTAATAAGGATGGAGAAAGAAAAACAAATCTAGAGACAAAGGAAGGATAAGAAATAGCAGGTGAAAGATAGTTAAAACATAAATTAGTCAACATTTAAAATGGGAATGTTCGTAAGCATCTCATACTTAATTACAGCTTTAACAGAAAAACATAAAATTTTAACTAGAAGGGAACATTTAAGAAGCTTAACATATTGAGATTAATTGCAATAATTTACAAAAAGAATTCCCACAAAGGAAATTTCAATGTTGATTGTCCAAAATTAGCTCCTTTCACTTCCATACCCATCTACCGATTGTTTACTGCAGTCGTCCACATATCACCTAGAGATATCATAGTTTTGAGAGTAGCCAAGCTGCTCAATTTCCCAGCTCAACTTCGATGCAACTCTTTCATGACAGGGGACATACTCCTGTGACATTACACGATGAACAAAGTTCCAGTATTATCGCTTATATTTCACACCAAGGAAAATACTAATACTAATCTCTTAAAAGAAAGATAAATATCCTAATGGAACGGGGAAAGTAGGTTTTTATATGTAACAGGATTATATAAGATCTGAGCATGAATAGATCTTGTTTGCTGAAGGGAGATTAATTTGATGAATTTGAGCGGCCAAATCTTCCAAGCTTAGATATGGTTTCTTTAGCGTACCTCCAGTTTCTTCACCAACTCTTTTGCTGTTGGAGCGGATAAAATAATGTTGCGAGCACTGGGACTAATAAACCCCTCTTCCACAGCTTTGTCAATAAATGAGAGCAGAGAATTGTAGTATCCATCAACATTGAGCAGTCCCACCTTCACAATGTGGAAACAGGATGCATTGTTAGTTCTTTAAACCAAGATAAAGCAGCTAAGATGTTTCCAGCAGACAAAAAAGCTGTAGGCATCACACATGGTACCAGTATTGTAATCATGGAAATTACCGGTTTGTCATGAATTCCAAGTTGAGCCCAGGTTATGACTTCAAGTAACTCTTCCAGCGTTCCATAACCACCTATATTGAAAAAGAAGTGCATATTTCAGACTTAGACATTGTAATCCAAATTAGAGCTTCGCTGAACATAGGCATTTCAGAAATGTACATATAATTAATATTAGCAAAAAAGGAAACGGCTCAAAAATGCTATATCAGCAGCAAGGAATACAAGATATATCAATTACTTGGCACCACAAATCAGTAACGAACCTAGATAAGTACTGTTCACTCTGAATATTTATAGTGTAAATATATTTTTGTTACAATTTACTCTCCATATTAAAGATTTGCAATAATGACTTCAAGGATCATCAGTACTCCATTTCTACATCTTGACCTTATCTTCTATGGATTTTGGAGAGGGGGGATTTGTCAAGCATCCTGAACATGGTCTTCAATGCAGGGACATGATCTTCTGCCAACCCATGAAGGTCATGATAGCTCTCATCTTATCATGTTAAAGAGTGGATGTCTTTCATTTTTTGCCTTGGTTGTGACCTTGTGATTGTGGAAATTCTATGACTAAAGGGAGTCCACATGAAGAGTAAATTGGCCATTATGTCCAAGCATGTCGTCCATTGCCCCGTATTTTAGATACATGATATTAGTGGCTGTGAAAGAGGGGGGCATCATTGCCTGTTAGGTGCAGGTGCAGGTGATAGTTGAGCACATATATATTTAGGTGAAGCGTGTTTATGTGTCCCTTGCCCTCAATATGCTGGGAAATAAATGCCACTGTAACATTTAGAGGCCACGGAACTACATTAGAGGAAAGGAGCATATTAGCCACAGATGCAGACTTCCTTAGCAGCTCTTAATTTTTCAGTGCACGAAGTTGATGGGTCAGAAACTCGGGTTTGAATTGTTGTTATGTAATCATGGGTATATGGGGGCTGTGATGGAAGGTTCAAAAGGATGTGATAATTGAGGCTTTCACACTGTTGTTTCCACAGTATTACCAGATGATAACATTTATAGAAACAACATAAAACAGCAACTATAGCCTAGATCTTCTGTTAAAAAAAGTAAAATCCTAGATCCTTAGCACCAAGTTAAGGTTTTTAATCTCTTTTGACAGCCAAATTTCTCCTCGCAATGTGTGTATACCCACTTATTTAGCGGCACGAGGATATGACTACTTGTAAAGGGGGAACTTTAAACGCAATCAATAATCTAATGAGCATTAATTGTAGACATGTAGTATAGTTAATTAGGGCAGTTTTTCATCTTTCTCTTTCTTTTTTCGTTGGAGGTGAGGTGGTAGTTTTTCTTGAATAGCAATAGACAGGCATCTGAAAGTGCAGACAAAGGAAAGTGCTATCAGGCATCCTCAGAACTCAGAGAATCAAATCATGAGACATGGCCAATCTGGCACTCTAAAATTAGTAAAATGGAAAAAGAAGCAACAGAAGGTCCGTATGATTTCTTGGATTTCTTTCAAATTTTCGTGCAAGGGAGGATTTTCCAGGGTTCATACTAACCTGGTAAGGCAATAAAAGCATCAGAATGCTTAGCCATCTCTGCCTTCCTTTGATGCATATCTGCAACTGCCTTCACTTCCCCTACTGTTTCGCCAGTTAACTGAAAAAGGATACAACAGGCACAGTGAAGGTAAGTAAAAAGATCAAAATATGTGTGCGAGAGAGAGAGAGAGAGAGAGAGAGAGAGAGAGAGTGAAGTTTGGAGTGTTGTGCAGAGAAGCAATGATGAGAAGTGGTGGGCTTGATTCATAGAGATCAACTCACGCAAGTTCGTAGCCAGTAATTCTTTATCTTAAAAGAAAATGAAATTCGAAATTTAGAAGAATCCAAGCAGGAAAAACACAAGTAGTAAACACTCTACTACAAACCAGAGATGGCAGTAGAAAGTAGAAACCAAAATTATATATGCAAAAGGTGTAGTGCTACGTGCCAACTACCCAAGTATTCTGTGGATAAGGCTATCAAGTATTCATCAGAGGAACAGAAACCTTGAGAAACAAACAAAAAAGACAAAAAAAAAAAACATAACAGCAACTAGCTGATAAAGGGAAGAGGGAAGTCCCCAGTAGATAAAAGAAAGTAGCAAAAAGCGAGAAAAAAAACCAATAGAAAAGAAAATGAAAAGCCAAAACTCTATTTTACTCAAATCCAGTCAAAGAAAAAATAAGAGAAGAACAATAAAGGTAGAGGCTTTTTTTCTTTGGGAAAATAAAAAGAAAGGGTCGGAGGCTCTTTTTTTTCTTTTTTCTTTTTTTCTTTCTGGGTATAGCAGACATACCTCTCGAGGCATGAGCGTCTTGGGAATAACTCTGCAGAGAGACAACAATATGACAAAAAAAAAAAACAAAATATCAAGACCCGAACCACTGATTCACTATCTTAATCCATCTCAGTGCTATTTTAATGCAAGAATTAGAGGACAAAACTTGATGATGAAGGAACAGTTGATTACCCAATAACATGACGACCACCATCATGAACAGCTTGTGAAACCAAACCCATCAAACCTATGCTACCTCCTCCATAGACCAGATCAATGTTCCGTGAAACCTGCAAAATAAACGGCAACATAATCATATCTATCACCTCACCTCATGGAAAACAATTGATGGCCTTCTCAGGAAAGCTCTTAATGTGGGTATGTATGGGCTCAAATATACTCATGTAAATAATTACCGATGAGCAAGTTTGACAGAAAAGAAAGGAAAAAAAAAAGTTCTTGTCTGAACATCAAAGCAGAGCCGAGAAAGAAGGAACAAGAGGCAGAGTATGAACAAAGATTCCGGTTTTAGCAGAGGTAAAACGTAGAGAGCCAAGTTACAAAAATGCAGAGAAAGAAAAAAGCTGGCACAAGGAATTTAAGAAACTTTCTTGTACTTTTTCTTGAATAAGCAACGAAAAGAAAATGCAAATCAATGAGCCGAGGCGAATAATAAAAAAGAAGTACCAATTCGTTGCCAAGGTCAATAGCAGCAACTTGATAGCTAGTCTTCTTGCCTTGACTACTCCCACAAAACACACAAATCCTCTTGAACTTGGACAGCATTGATTGCTGTTGCTGTAGAGTGATCGTTGTGTCAACCATCTCCATTTCAATTTTGAATATTGCTCGCTATATATATTATGATGATGATGATGATGATGATTCTCTGTTATGTCGTTTTTGCTAACCTCTCTATTGCTAGTGCTCCTTAGTATTTTGTGTGTGTGGATGTGTCGAAGACTAAAAAGGAAGGAAGCAGAGAAAAACAGAGAACAAGGAGGAAATTAAAGAGACCGCCTTGGCCTGGTTTATTTCTTGGTTTTGCTTGGCCACCATTAATCTTGAGGGAGCACCTCTATTTGTTTATATAGAACGTTTACGCACGTGACTCCACTTCAAAGCATGCTTCCTCCACCCCACTCCCACATACTCCCAGTTACTATTGGCAATTTGGCACACGTGGACCCCTTCTTTTCTTTCTTTTTTATGCATTAACGGTGTGTATCATTCCAAACCCATACAACCCGTTAAAATCAAATAATAAATAAATAAATATTGTTTTTAACTAAAGAGACAACAAATATATCTAGAATTTAATATTGGTATAAGATCTATAAATCAGACATAACACACTCAATATTATAGATTCATCGTTAAATATATAGACCAATGAAAATTAATAATATAAACTCAATAGATATAATATCCATGAGAAACTTAGGCCAACCTTTTATATTCAATATGGTTGAATAATAAAAATAAATAAATTAAGTTTATTATTTATAAAATATCAAAAATTAAGTTGGATATATATTTTATCCAACTATATCCATGAACACTCCTTTTTTATCCTTTCCGAATTTAATTATAGAAAAAGGCCCTGCTTTTTCAAAATTCCACTTGTTCATACTGTTGTCTTTGGATATGGGTTTGGATTGATTGTTCGGATTCGACATATATGGGTTTGGATGTTTTCCGACCGGCTTTTCCATTTACTTTCTTCTACACAAATATTTTTCTTGAGAAAGCCAAATATTGCCCTTTGGACGCTTTGAAATTATTTCTTTTTTTTTTTTTTTTACGTGGGGTGGCTTTGAAATTATTTCTTTATTTGACGAGTGGCAGGTGAAAGTTTAATTAATTAGAACCTGTAGTTGGTAATTAAGTCGATGATTAATTTAATTAATAGGAGGAACTGCCGTTCTTGCCATCGCACAACGCACATCAAGATTCAAGTTTGTTTTCTAATCCAAAAGCTCTTCACCTTTTAAACCAGAAGCTTTTCAAGATGAAGACAGGCTCTCTTTTTTTCTTGATCAAGCCAGAAAAGAGAAGGGCCAAATACGGACAATCTAAGATGGGTTCATTTCTTTAATCCTTGTAAAAATGGGCGCTTCTCTTAAAGTGTTGAATGCTAATATTGTACAACTACATTAATTATATGAAGAAGAAGAACAACAAATAGCAAGCTAGTATGGGTCAAATTCAGAAATATCAGATGATAGCATAGAGCATTGTGCGTTGATGATTGAAATTAAAACAAAAGTGGGTAATGGCCTATCACCCTGTACCCTCGTCCGCCATCCCTTACTCGACACACTTGCCGTGTGCATAGGAAACATATTATTTTTATGCACACACCTCCCTCCCCACCACCACCACCACCTCGCCCCTCCGAGCAGCATGCATGCTTTCTCACTAATTGCACTTGCCTCTTATCCACCTATCACATCTCTCTCTCCCAAAGACCAAAAAGAAAAAACCCACAATTTTATACCCTTTGTATTTTCCTTAGCACCCACTTGCTCGTTTCTTATTATTTTCCATACGGTCCTTGCTTAATGAAGTTGCTGCCAGGATTGCAGGAACTGAACCATGCTATTAAACTAAGGTGCAATGCATTACTCTAACATCTCCAATCCCTAAATTAGCTTTTATCTAGCTAAAGCTAGCCCTTTTCTGCTTATTATATCTACTCTCTTTTTTTCTTTATTTTTTATCGTCTGTCTACTTCCTGCTCACAACCTCAGTCTAGAAATTATAAACTCATGATGCTATTCTTAATAGGGGACGATCGAGCATTTAATTTACTTGTTAACTAATTGTGTACCTCCTGCATGCTTGCATGCGCATTTGACCCATGTTTTTGTGTGTTAGTGAGTGTCCCTTGTGTACTCTGCTAGTGCTGCTCGTGGATCTCTTTTTTATTGTAATGAATTAATCTTCTGATTATACCATCTTACAAGGCAAACAAGAACTTCGGAATCATGCCTGCCTATGATCTACTAACTATACTATGAAATTCTGGCAAACAAAGAGTGCAAGTATATATATATATATACATATATGTATATATATATATATAATTCCATGACATTTTCTGAGGGATGATTAAAATATTACAATCTTATTAAGTAATTGGACTCCCATGAATTCCATAACCCTAGCTAGAATACCTGCTTTTGACTGGACTGGACATGAAAGATAAATTTAGTTTCTTTCTACAATCTTGGACGTGAAAATTCCAAAAAACAAATGCACGAATTTAATTTCCGAGCAGGATGAACACCTCCGTCTACGGTATTGCTTTCTACGTACAGGAAATCAAATTATGCAAACGACCTTTGAACTTGAATTTCTGAAGAAGAAAAATGGAAAGAGAGAAAGCAAGGGTGTCATATATATATATATATATATATATGCACGCATGCTTGGCTAGTTGCAGATTCTTAACACATACCAGGCAAGATATCGTTTTTTTCTATTAGCAACCCTTTGTTTTAATTTTCATAGGACTAAAATAGAGAGAATCGTCTGAAGAAAGCCTACAAGGGTCCTAACAAATTCAAGCGTCATTTTCGAGAACTTGCACGAGGAATTACTTGACTAAATATTATATATTTTACAAGGACGTGTTCCATCATGGTTCGACTCAAATTGTTTTTCAATGTAAATAAATATGTTAAGATGATTCAAGTATTCCTAAAAATAAAATTATGGAAATGAATGTGTTTAATAAACTTGATTATTTAAAATAATATAAATGAAAAAATACAAAATAATAAATTAATAAACTGACAAAAAAATCAATAACATAAAAAAATTAAAAAAATCCTCAATTCAAGCCTTTCCAAATTAGTATGTCATTGTCAGTGTGATCAAGTCATAATTTTAAGATAACTATTGTGAAAGCAAACAAAATAAAAATATAAAGTTTAATGTCTAATAATTTAATGTTTGAAGAGTAAAATTTTAAAAAATTAATGAGAAAAAAATATCTAAGTCAATATGAGATAATTCACTAACATTAAAAAGCTAAAACTATAAACACGGGATTTAGATGACCTTATAGAAAAAATTAAAAAAAAAATATGAAGATTAATTACCAAAAAAGACTAAAGTTAGCTTTTTTAAACTTAAAAACTTATGACCCTAATTATGAATCCAAGACTAATTATATAGAAGGAAAATCCTAAAAAATAACAAAGCGAAGTTCCAAATCATCAAAATACTAAGGGATAGAATTAAAACAAAATGCAATAAAAAGATCCAAAACAAAAAAAATAACAATTAAAATAATAGAGACTAAATTTAATATAAAACTAATTTGAAATCAAATGCTAATTTATGAAATTAAAAATAAAATTCAATTAGAAAAATAATTAAAACAAACAAATAACAATCAAAAAAATAAAGATCAAATTTGATATAAAAAAATAAATGAAACTAAGTGATGGAAGGTAAAATTAAAAAAATCAATCAAAAAAGATATAAATAAATAAATAAATCAACCAAATGTATAGTGTAATGACTATATTACACTAAAAAAAAATTAAAACAAATGTTGAACAAGGGCAATTAAGTTTTTATATTTTCAAGGCATATTGTAAAGATTGTATTGCTTATAAAACAATAAAAAAATGTTAAACATACATCAATGGGGTTTTTTGTATTTTCAATCTATTTTTTTAATAAACAAGTTAATAAATAATTGATTTGATCTTTTCAAGAATATATATATCAGTTAAAAAAATGATAGGCATTTGTGACATACGTGCTAGCAAGCTAGTGACGCTCAAGCTCTTTAAAGGGGGGTGTGGTGCCTTTCCATCTCCAAACACCAACTTCTAGGGTATTGTTAGAAGCTTGTTGTTATGATTTTTCTAGTGGTGTAACATATGTACATGGCAATGCGGTGGCTGTGTTTTGGACTAATTTTTTATTTTATTTTATTTTTTAATATTTTTATTGAGAATTGATATTCATACTTTTATTTTTTTAATTTTTTTATATAAGGTTATATAAATCTTGTATCCATGGTCGCAAAGTTAGCAAGTCAACTTGAGTTCACTCAAATCTTTTTTTCATTACTTTTTTTTAATTTTTTTTGTTTCACCTTCAATATTGAATTATTTAATAATCAATCTTCATAGTTTTATTTAATTTATTTTTTATAAAAACATCTCAGTATCATAACTAAGTTATAGATTTAACATACTAACCCGAATGATCTCGGGTTGTTTTTTATATCTTTTCTAAGTTATAATATTTTTGTCAATTTATTTAATGTCATTCCTTTGTTTTATTTGTATTATTTAAATTTGTTAAGTTTATTAAACATATGCGAGTCAATAACCAAAATCGTGGATGTATCTATTTTTGCTCAGTATTAATTCCTCACTTTCTTCTGTACCCTAATCTCATATGTTATATCATGAATACATCCAAATCTGACGTGGAAGATGAGGAATGTGTATCAACCCCAATCATTATAGCACCTTACAACATATATAGGCTAATTGAAATTGTTTTTTCCTTCATAGAACAAGCTCACCTTTATTGACCCGTATAACTCCATATTTAAATCAGTATTTGCACCATTTATTATCAAAAACTTCTAGAGAAACCACGTTCTTCTTTAAATCAAGAACATGTCTTAACACTAGTAAGTGTACTAATTACTCTATCATGTATTATCATCCAAATAATCTTAATTCTAAAAACATTGATAGGAGAAATTATCATCCATCAAACACAACCCCACTACTAACAAATTTATGTAGTTCCGTTATCCCTACATCCCTAAGTGAAGAAATTTATTTATTATAGTTGGAATTAATATAAATTTGAAGAAATCTCAAATTTAAATCCTAAATACACTCTATCCTTGTAAGCATAATAGTTTACAAAAATATATAGTTTGACACCCTAGAAAAATAGGTCTAAGCATATATTTTTTTAGAAAAAAAAAAAGGTTAAGTTCTAATACATAAAGGATTCCTAATCCTACAAGATTTTTATGGTAAGGCCAAACTAATTATAAGCATTCAGAATATATTGTTTAGTCTTTGTAAACTAGGATTACAATTAATGTGGTTATATTTTAGTATTAAAAAATTAAGTTGAAAAGTAAAAACAAAAACAAACAAAAAAACCCAAGTGGCTACTGGTTGAAACTTGGGAAATTGCTGGCAAAGTGCTGCACGGACAGTGATCAGAGGCACCATGAATGCCTGTGCAGAAGCCTGGCCCCCTAATTCACTTGGTTTGTCCGGTACCGTTTGTCCCGTGACGTTATTCGCTTCCCCTCCCTCCCTCGACACGTGTCCCACGTCGACGTCCACGGCAGCTAACAGTTTGGATCTTGGACAAGCTACAGTTTGGATCTTGGACAAGCTACAGTTTCAATATCAAAATATCAAAATCCTAAATTCGTTTATATGCTTAAAATGTCATTTCCATATTATCATCTATTGGATGGGAGTGAATTCGTAATTATATTAAAATAATATTTTTTAAATTTTATTTTTTATATTAATATATCAAAACAATTTTAAAATATATATAAAAAAATTACTACAAAAAAAAAAACAGGATATGCCATTCCACCACAAAAACATGTCTTCCGTTACTCCATTGTGCTTCTAGACATTTTGCATCTTTTCGTTTTCTGCAATGTTCTTATAAAGTGATGCGTGTCTCTCCATGGTTCCATGAATAAAGGCAACCGTGTTTTTCTTTTCTTTTTCTTTTTTAATTATTTGTAATTATATGTACATCTTGATTGCTTAATTAGCCGTCCAGTTTACAATTTAATTCGAACCAGAACATCGAATGCTTTACTTGGAAGCCATACATCAATTGGCTGCCTAGAAATTAACGGCTGCTACAATGTTTTACGGATCAAGAGTTTTAGCATCCATGCACATAGTTTTAATCATCACTCAAGAATTAAATCCACGACACTACTTATGTATAATCAACTACTAATTTTAATATTAATCAATATATTTAAAGAAATAATGAATGTAGATTATATGTATGTGAGTGTTTTTTATTATTGAATTGCTCGCTTCCATCAAAGAACACTCTAACCTTTATTAGTTAATTCATTTTTAACTTTATAATTGATCTCTATTATTTCTAATATTATCAAGAACTTATCTCAATATAAAAAATTAAATTATATAATGAAATTATAAAATATTATTTTAAATCACTTATGAACACTCCCCATAAAATTTAAATTTATAATTACTTAGATATTAAAATTTTAATATGATGTTAAAAAATAATAATTTCAATCTAAAAATACGAGTAAATATAGTTTTGTATTGCTCATTAACCAATATACAAAAGTGAAATAGGTACATACTTATTAATTCCATATAGCCTACAAAATTCTTAAAACAATGCTTTCTTTCTTTGTTTTTACTTTATGGAACCCCCAAAAACAGTTTTATTACATCGAAACCTTTTTACTTTTAGAATTGACATATCACTTATGATATTTTCTAAAAAAAGAAAAAGAAGGAAACAATTCATTATGCTGGATAAACTTAGAATCAACTTCATCTTATCTTTATCTTTTAGGTAGAGTTTATTTTAGTGATTCAATCAATTTTTTAAAATGCTTTTAAACTGTTTTTTGTTTGAAAAGACATAAAATTAATGTTTTTTAAAGTATTCTTTTATAATTTTAATATATTGTTATAAAAATTAAAAATATGCTAAAATATTTTTGTAAAAATACCATGAAAAAACATTTTAATTGCGTTTTGCTTTACATTAGAAGTCAATTGAAAGTGGATTAATATACTTTCATATGCGAGCTTAACCTTATCCTATAAATCCACATTTGGGAAACCATGATTTAGCCTATAAATAAATTGTGAAGCTTTGCTCGACAAAGTCAGCAATTATTGTATGGGGCATGTCCCATATCAATGTCCCCAATTAATTATTCTCATTTCATCTTCATAATATTAACTTTTTTTTTAAATAACTTTTAATTTTCTACGATCCATTGATATTGTTTAAATGTCTTTTTTATTCATAAAAAATAACCTTCTTTTTATTTCATGAAAAAACATATATATGTTTGTATTTAAAATACTTTAAATTTAAAATATTTTCCATCCATAAGGTATTTTAAGCAAAATAAACATGCACTAAAACCAATTCAGAAATATCTTGTCTCATTGCCTTATTAGGTTAAATTATAACTTGAGCAACAGGTAAGCCATCTCATTCTGCTTTTACTCGGAAAAAGGTTTGTTCAAATAGTTCGGCTTTCTCTATCGTTAGTGTTTCTTTATATATATATATATATATTAAGAAACACCAGAAATTTCTCAGCAAAAGTTCATCTTGTCATTTCAAACAACCTCATGATGAGGATCCCTTTAACATTTATTGTTTGTTGGCAGTGTATTGAAGGTTGAGTTTTAAATTGATTTTTATTAAAATAATATATAAAAATAATATTTTTATTATTTTAAAAAATTAATTTTAATATTAGCATACTAAAGTAATTTAAAAATAGTAAAAAAATAATTTTAAATAAATAAAAATTAAATTTGTAACAAACATTGTTTTGGTTTCCATAACATATTCCAAACAGGCCTTTCAATCTAAAACTTTCTGACTCGATATTTATCAATCAGAAATCTTCCTGGGAATTGCTGGTCTATTTGCTATTTTGCCTTTTCTGGACAAGATCTAAAAAAAAGATTGGTCACGTTTGGTTCCCTTCAGACAACCTTATAGGTGACAAATCACCCTAGGCTAAAAGTAGGCTTTTAATGTTTTCGTTCTTGCATGTCTTGGTGGGCATCGATTGTTCACAATCAAGCGCGTACCTCACTCCTAATTAAATACTGAAAATCGGAAATTCCTTTCTTTTTTTTTTCTGAAATTCAAAATAAAATCTTAAAAATTGCAATTGCCGACAGTTGTTAAATCACCGAATTACACAACATGGACCGACTGGTATGACATTAATAACTATCGTAACCCATCTCAAGATTATGTGTCAATTCAACGTAAATTCAGAAAAAATGAATATACAGTCAGACACACTCTCGAAGGAAATATCCTAAGTTGTAAGTTGATTTTGAGCCGATTATACTCAAACAACATGAAAATTACTCATCCCTTTTACTTAATACATTTATTAATTATACTTTATAAAATAAAATTTGTTTCTTTTGAACACAATATTTTCAAGTACCAAATAAAAAATAGTTCAAAGCACCACTCATTAGATATGAATAAAAATAATAAAAAAATATTTTTTAAATATTTTAAAACATCTCGTTTATAATTTTGTCAAAACAGTCGGCTAAATTGCCTACAAAGGGGTCATTTTCATGGGTGTCATTTACTCATGATGCTATTATATACATGTTCATGGATACTTATTTGAGTGGGGAAGGTAAATTATAACATTAAAGTTGAGATTTTTTTTATTTTTATTTATTTTTGCAAGGAGTGGATGGCATATTCACCAAGGAAAAGGATGCTTTCATTTTTGCTGTGACAGGAGATGACAGGACTCTCATTGTGATTGAATTTTTAGGCACCACAGTTCTTGACAGGGGAGGGATGAACCCAACTACGGGTAATTACACGTGGAACCCATTTGGGAGACAGAATTTTTTGTTGTCAAGGCTCGAGAGCAATTTGGGATGCATAATCAATTTGTCACGCCCTTGCTTATATTTTCATTGCATTCCGTGTCCTTCACCTCATTTAAGCTGTTCAGCAACAGTAATTTGAGGTCTTTTCTCCCCCTAATAACGTCAGCATGATGGCAAGTGTGTGTTTTTCCACAACGGCAGACGTTCATATACTGCTATGTATACTGCTTATAACAAATAACAAGTTTACATTATGAATCGTAATGTAATTTATATTTCTATATATAATATATACACGCCTTCTTTTTAGAAATCATATAAATCGTAGCTAATTTGTAACACTTGCCAATTTGCTCTGTTAAGGATTCATGTTCGTAATAGAATTTGACCTTTTGGTTAATTATGCAGATTTTTATTTTTATGATTAATTATCTTTTTTTAGTTAATTGTGACTTTTTTTTATTTATGTGGGGGTGTTTGGGCCAGTTTGCGTGTATCACGACTAATCCTCACGGTCCACTGAATATCTTGCAAACCCAGTAGACAGGTAAGGCATCACGGGAATGACAGACGTGCATGTTAGGGTTCAATCCCAGGTGCAGTGAAAGGAGACAAGCCCTTTTCACCACTAGGTCAAACCCTTTGATGCATTTAACCCTTATAATAGATATTGAATTCATATCGTCTGGGCATCTTATTTTTTTTTATATTGATTTTAACTCATCCTGAGCCTAGTTAATGTTACTATAGTTGGTTTTCGCTATTTTTTCTTTGTTTGATAATAAATAACTATAGTTTATATTTAGAATATATGGATAATTATTTTTAAAATGAAAAATATCAATATATTTCTTTGTTTTAGAGAAAATAGATGAATAATCATCATCATTTTAATGTTGAAATCGACCGAGTAAAATGATAATAAAGAACATGATAAATGAGCATTAATACCTAAGATATCAATCATGCTCTTATATCAGTCATGTCATCTAGTTAAATTATTTTACAAAGCATGTTTAGCTATTCAAACATGATACTTAAAATTCCATAAATTATAACATTTAATCCATAATTAATCTATTAATTCTACAAATTATATCCAATTTGTTTATCTTTTTTATAAACCTCAAATTCTTCTACAGCAAAAATCAAATATTCTTATAAAAAAACAAACTAAGATCTTGAAGTTCTTCTTTTCTTTCATAGTGATAATATCTTCAAGTTAAGGCCCTACATGACCTAACAAATGCAACTACACATTAGTGAGAAATAAAAATGCTAAAAGCTTTTTAACATGATTCAACCTCTTAACAGCCATTATTGGTTATTGTTTTTATTTTTCATGTTTTTGTTCATGAACTTGACATTTTACTAATTTTTCTTTAACAAGGAGATAATGAATCTCACAAGCATTTAAACATTATCAACGATCTACTCATCCATCGTATTACAGTTATCAATAACGATACATATTCAAAAATCTTTCCTTAATTAGAACATCATGATTATCTTAATCTTATTAACCTTAAACAAAAATTAAATCTCCAAGGATAGGATCACATCTTGTATGATCAAAACAACTACCTTTATTAGCCAAACGGAGATTGAAGCTAGATGAAGAGATTTTGGACTTATATATATATATATATTTCTTATTACAGTTAATATTTTTATTCTATTTCTACTTTTAACAATTATATCAATGCAACTAAATTTTTTCAATATAATGTTATTGAGTGTGTTTAACATAAATGAACCCTAACTTTAATTATTATTTATATGTTAATTTTCTAAACAAAACTATTATTATTGTTTTTTTTTCTTTTTTTGCATAGTTTTCTATAATTTTGAATAAAAAAAATTAATCTAACTCTATTAACTTCTTGTACTTTAATCAACAACTAAAATTTTTTATGTAACTAAGAATCATAACAAAAAACCTATGTTATAATATCAAAATAGCCTAATTGTCAAGTCATAAGTAAAAAATAGTAGAAAAATTCTTTGACATATGTATTTCTTAGTTATTCCTAACAAAAAAACAATCATGATTCATGATTAGCTATCTCATCTTGATTCTAGGTTTATAAGATCCATGGAGCCTTTTATGAACCTCACTTATCACCAATAATGTTTTTTTTATTCGTAAGCATTCAAGCAATACTCTAGTTGTATGTATCACATACAATATATTTTTTAGGTGAACATATTTGGTCATTTTTAATTTGAAATATCTAGAAACTTTATGTGAATAATTCTTTAAATAACCTTTGATTTCTTCTTTTCAATTCTTATATAGATTAATAACACTTGTTTGATTGAGATATTTTGCCTATACTTGACATAAAATTCTAACAATAGTCTTGTTATCACTATCTTGTGTATTTTTTTACTATAATATATGTACTACTTTGCTCATCATAATTACACATCTATTATATTTTAATAATAGTTAATTGATCAATAATCTTTACAAGGATGATGTCATAATGATTGAATCCATTTTATACCATGTTCTATATTAAGCCAAGTCATTGGCTTTTATATTGTTTCCTTTAATTGAAAAAAATAAAAAATGAATTAGAAATGCTTTTGATAAGGTTCTTGACAACCATATAGTATGAAGTTAGCATATGATGTTTAAACTTACATTCACTAACTAACTATAAAGTAACAATAACAAATTTATTTGAAAATCATATGGTAAATTTATACTTATATAAGTTGGTTTAGGCTTTCCTTTGATCCCCTAAACTTTAACATGTCTATCATCCATCTGCTAAATGATGACTTATTATATCAAATATGATTAATCAATAATCTTGATCTAGTTTTATTATACAAACTTTATTCTTAAGCCCAATATACTTATAAGCTTTATCGAAACCCTTAAAACATGCAAATAAGTCTTGGTGACTCATTTATTTACAAGTTTTAAATTCACGGTTAATATCTTCTAGTTATAAGTTATGTAGCCTAGTAAAGTTTGATATAGTCATCTTTTTTATAGTTTTCTTGCTAACAAAAAGTTTCTTTGGATGACTAATATTATCTACACCCATGAATTAGACTTGGCCAACATCATCACTATATAACCATGAATCTATCGTCTATAAGTTTACCATAAATGGTTTGTCATATGTTTTAACCATCTTAGTTGACATATCTGGTAGCCAAAACATAGATATTGACGCAAGGATAATGGCATACATATGCTAGCATATATCCATTTTTTTCTAAATGAAATGTTGTAATTTATTTTTGTTTTAATCACAAATATAACTTTACTAAAGGTCTGACATCCAACTATTACATCAACCTATAATAGTTATGTAGTATCTTTAACACTACTTATAAAATTTGACATCCCTATATCAAAAGAAAATATGTCAATATTTTTTTAACTAATATTATATTTATCAAAGTTAAAAGTATTATGTTAAGTTTTACAACATTATTTACCAAAACACTTTCCACTAGTATCCTATTGAAATGTACAATTGCATATAGGATGTTAAGGTGGTAGCTTATGGTCATTGTTAGTTTTGAAAATGTCAAACTTAGTCATTGATAGACAACTAGCTTTGATTTGTTGATCTCTTTACTTTTTACCTTATTCTTTATTATTTCATTACAATCACTGCCAAGATAAATAATTGACTAAATGAATAGGGATGAGTGAAAACCATATTTTTTAATATGTCATCGTCATGGTTTCTCGACTTTATTTTAAAAGGTATTTTTAATTTATATGCTTTTATTATTATACTTTTTTTCATTCATTAACTTCTTCCTTTTTAAGATGTGCATTATCATCAAGGAGAATATCAATTCTTTTTTCTATCATGTCTTCATCTGAGAAATGATCAGCATCAACTAAAAAGTTCTTTTTTTTTTAAGTTGTTCTTTTTTATTGATTGAGATATTTATTGAAACTAGTTTAGGCTAATATGAAAGCATTTATTTTATCAATTAAGTATTGTTGTCATTAGGTTTATCAACCATTACCTTATTTGTAACATGTTGTGGCTATTTTTTCTTTGTGTATTTTTCTTAGTTTTTTAAGAGTAATGTCCCTTTTTTATTGTTTATGAATACTTGAGGATACCTTTTTATCTTAGGCTCCGTTTGTTTGTAGGAAATTTATTTTCTTTTCAAAGTGAATTCCAAAGAAAGTGAATTCTTGGAAAATAAATTATTTTCTGATGTTTCATAGTGTTATGGAAAATAAACCGGAAAACACTTTCTAATGTTTGGTTATGTTATGGAAAATAAACTAGAAAATAATTTATTAATGTTTTGTTTTACTCAAGTTTAATAAAATAATGAAGAACAAATCTTACAAATTAAAAGGTTGAATGAGAATAAAATTGAAAAAAAATATAATTTCATAAATTATCTCAAATAAAATAAATAATAATCAAAATAATAAAGATCAAATCTATAAATAAATCAAAAAGATGAAGAAATTAAAATAATAATAATTAACATTTTAGAAAGTATTTCAAATAAAATAAGTAACAATTAAAAGAATGAGGACCAAATTTGATAGATAAAAAATTTCAATAAAAAAATAATAGGAGAAAAGCAAATAACAATTATAAAAATAAGGTTCAAAGTTAATATAAAAAATAAATTTTAAGAAATGAAATTGAAAAATTAATATTCAAAAAAATATATATATAGCAATCAAAAGTTTGAGGATCAAATTTGATAGAATTAGCAAATAATGACATTTCTAAATTTTTCACAACTTTTAGAAAGTGTTTTTCGTTTAAATTTTTTAGAAAAACACTTTCCTGAAAACCAAGTCAAATTGTTCTTTGACAAAAAAGTGTTTTCCATTGATCAACTTTCTTAACAGCAAAAAAATACAAGAAAGTTTAGAAAGTGATTTTCCGAAAACCATTTTCCAAAAAACAAACACAACCAAAAAGAAAAACACTTTCCTTAAAAACCAAGACAAATTTTTCTTTGACTGAAAAGTATTTTTCGTTGACCTAAAAGTGTTTTTTTATTGACCGGAAAGTGTTTTTCGTTGATCAACTTTTCTAATGGCAAACAAATATAAAAAAGTTTGAAAAATGATTTTCCAGAAACTACTTTTCAAGAAACAAACATGGCCTTATTATTTAACTAATTTAGACCAATATTGTTCTTCTTATCTTTCTCTATATAAGTTCATCAACTATTACAATAAAATATTGGACAAATTTTTTCTTTTAGTGTTTTTGGTAAATTTTTTTATCTATTCCTATTATTAGCTTTAACATTAGTTTTTCCCCAAATATGATTGGTTGTTTTTACATATTCTTATACTATCTTTATAATAACCTTAGTAAGCGATAAGTTGGGATGGGGTAAGATGACATGAAGATAAAATGAGTATTGTAGTGTCAACTCATTTTTATTCCTAAACTTTATGGATAAGGTCATAAAAACTCTATTTTTATTATATTCATTTGTCATGTGTTCTAAGATTATGCTACATCTTTTAATATAATATGTCATTGTTTCTTGGTCTCATTATTGTTTTAAAAACAAGGTATGTTTATTTGAAAATAATTTTTGGCATTTAAAACATGATTAGATGAGTATAATGGCAAGTATTGAGACATGTCATGGAAGTCCTACAAGGCAATACCTCTTTTTGAAGTTTAAAATGTCCTTTTGCACCTACAATAAACCATAAAAGGTGAAGTCTTGCTTCAAACCTTATTTTTTTTTACTCTTAAAATTACCTTTTCATGTCCAAAAAAGCTTACAAAGAAATATCTTGCTTAAAAATAAGCACAAAAATCTTTCTATACCTTTTTCATATCTTAAGTTGCTTATATACTATATTTGCTAACATTTATTTTAATATCGAGCATTGTATCTAATGGTGTAAATATATGAGTATTTGGTTTCTATGAATCATTTTTGGATATTTCACTACATCCCTTCCAGAATTAACTTAATGCATTATTTCTATATTATAATTGCAATACATAAAATTGATTATAACCACCTCACAACACTATCTATTCAGTAAACAAAAAGATATAGGATGTGCTAAAAGCATAAAAGTACTAAGATATCCATTAAAAAGAGGTAGAGGTAAAATGTTGAGAAATATAAAAAAACATAAGAGAGGGATATTCATTAATCATTGTAGCAATAATATTGCTTATAACTATTTTTAAATGGCAAGATTATTGATGAAGTTATCCCATTAGGCATGCAAATTTATGAATGAAACATATAATCGCGATGATCGATCAAATATCAAGTTGTTGATCGACCATTGACTTCTTTATCATATATGTTATTTTTTATTTATTTCTTCCTTCAATAAGGAAAAAATACAATTAGAAACTGAATCCCTAGTAGATGTAGATAATAACATAGCAAATCATATTAAAATATATGTGTTTATTTTTAAATATTAATAGGCTCATTAATCATAAATTATACCAAACAAATAAAGAATATGAAAAAAAGATAAAGTAGTAAAGACAGAGTAAAATTTTAAAGGTAAGTAATAAAAGAAAGAGATAAATAGAAAAAAAAGTTAAGAATAAAATGGCATACATGGGGCTGACCTTCATTTTCAATAACTAGATGATCTTTTTATATTGTTGCAAAGTTTGAGTTTCACGTAAACTTCTAATCCTATACATATGTTTATAATCCTATATATATTGTTTAGAATAGATACAGAGTTATATCATGAATTCTAATACAACTTGAATTTTTATATACGCACATCTCCTTTTTAGAAGTCATATGAATCATAACTAATCTATAATAATTTTTAGTTTACTTTGTTAAGGACTTTTGTTTAGAATAGAATTTGGTTTTCAATTTAAACACGTGAGCTTATATCTCTAGGTCGCTTACCTTTTCCTATTCAGTCAGAACTTCCATATTCTTGGTCAATCATTGACATAACCAAAAAATTGATACATTTTTCTAAATGTAGGAGTGTCGAAATAATAAATAAGCCGACAAGACCGAGGTCGAATCACATGAAGGTTAATTATATAAATTATAACAACAATAATACAACAACAACAACAACAATAAAGAAAAGGTTGATGAGAACTTCGAGATAGAAAATCAATGTGAAGATCAAACAATGATAAAAACAAATATTAAGGTTAGAGGATCCACTAATGGTATTTCAAACAAGTATAGTATAAACTATTTTTATTATTTAATTGGAAACCATACACAAAAAATATTCCAATTGGATTATAAGTTGTTAACATGATTATATTAGTTATCTTATTTAAATAATGTTAATACTTATAAATATTGTCAGTTATTTATGATTATAACTTATGTTAATAATAAATAAAGTTCTTTTCATGGCACATGTGTAGGTTATACCATATGGTTGCGCTATGAAAGTGCTAATTATTTGTTGTACCAAGTGTTATACAATATAAATTTAAATTAACTATTTAACAATCAAAGTATTAAGAGTGAACAAGATAGCAAATACAAAATATGTTAGTATCAAACATCAAAGTCTATATTGAGTTTACACTATACTTGTCCTTACATCATTAGTGTAACCTTTTCACCTTGATATAATAAACTTAACTAAATATAATAAAAGAAAGAAACATAAATAAACAAGATAAGAATATAAATAAGATAAAAGTTAACTAAGTAACGGAAAGAAAATGAGAAGTATAAACAAGAGATTAATAAAACTTAAGCATTACAATAAAGAGAGAGTAAGAGCATGATTTTGATATGAAAACCAAGATGTCTAAATGCATAACAAATGCCTCTTTTTATAGGCTAAAATTAAAAATTATTGATTTGATGACTAATTGTTTAGTAGGTGGCCAACTCTTGACTTGGTGTCAATCCTTATCTTCTTATCTGAACAAAACGTCATTGATAACTTCATAATTTAAATCAACTTTACTCATGAAAGTTCTAAAAAATTAGCTCAGCTTTTCAAGAAAAAAAATTAAGGTCATTTGGATTTCTATAGCTCCAAATATGGGTTGAATACTAAACAATGTATAAGCTACAAGACAGATTCAGACTTATACGTTATTGTTAAGATTTGGACTTCCAAACAATAAAATTTAGTCTTGGTTTTCACATGAAATTTTTAGTCCTATATCTTAGCTTTTTATTCATTAAAGTAGATCTAAATCCAAGTTCTATAGCTCTAGTTATGATCTAATTACCGAATAGTGTTCTAGTTTGGACTTAAACCAAAATCTCTTTTCTAAGTTTGGCCCTCTCTTTGTCCTTTTAATTTCAATACTTCAACTCATCAATCAATCATTTTATTTATGTGATAGGCCTGCATTTAGGATGAACATTTACCTTAAATTAAAGGCAACTTATAGTATCAGATTTGTTATTATAAAACATGTTTAAGTTAGGAGTTTTGATACGTCAAGTGCAAAAGGATGATATAAAACTTTGATAAAAATATCATTTTAAGTACTAATCAATCACATACTACCTTACTTGGTTGATTTGGACTCTTTCTAAACTTGGTCGATTTTACTATATATTATGAATCAATTTTAACTTCTTTTTTTTTTAATTTGATAGTGAACCATTATCCATCTTATTCTTTTTACATGTGAATATTTATTTTTAGAATAAAGACACTCATTTAAAATTAAAAATCAATTGGTATTTGACTGATATTTATTACTAACTAGCTAGATTCCAACCTATAATTTTTCATATAGAAAACGGTGTTTGTGAGGAGTAGTAGTCATTACCAGCAGTTAATCAAGGATTGAAGAAGTGGGGGTGTAAATTTGATTTTTGTTCATAGTAGTAGAGGATATTATTTAAAATTTTCATGTAATAGTAGTATCATTAATTTTGGGATGAAAATGAATAGGATTTTTATAGGTAATAATCTACAACGTTTCTAAGAAAATAAACTACATGCATCACTTTTTAAAGAAGAATGGGAGGTAATTTTCCATTGATAGGAGAATAAAATATGTTAGACAAAATATCTTTCTATAGAAAAGAAAAGGGCAGGCACTCCTTGATCTTAATGTTGAAAACTCCATACATGGACGATTGTACTTGCAACTCCTTTGATGGAGGATGGCTAGCTTGTCCATGAGCTTTTCTTAACTTGAGTTTCATGATGTAGCTAGATTTTCCGCTTAGATGCTTGTGAATTTAGCTTCCTACGACATAAAAAAGGGGGGAAGCTTTTGTCAGGCTTGTGTTGGACCTTTATGCACAAGTCATTTTAGATTCAATAAATTTATTTCTTTATCATTTGATCCATTACAGTTGACAAAAAGCCTAACTTTGAGGGGTTTGACTATTGGCTAAAGCTGGTGGTCCTTTGCTTTTAAAACCCGTTTTAGACTGAAAATGGAAAGTAGCTTTAGTCCCATGATAAGTTATTGTGCGTCGAATTGGTTTATACTCCAATGTTTAAGCTGTTGCCCTTTGGTTCTGTTAATTTCAACCCAATCCTCGCAAATTGTATGGAAAGGGCTACCTCTCTATTCTTTGGTATCTAAGATAACAAGAGCAGCAAGACAAAGCTTCAAATCATTCTCGTTTTTTCACATGTAGAGAGGAGTCCTACCGCACTGTATTTGATCAAAGGCCTTAGTTCAGTAAAATTCAAAAGCTAAAGCTTCCATAAAATAGAATAGATGTCGATTTATAGGGACTTTGTTGCATGCATATAAAGGGAAAGCTCTACTGTTAATCATTAAAAACTTGGAACGACTTGATGCATGAATTCAGAGTTTCCAAGTTCCGAACCAGTCCAATGACGCTATAAAGCACATATAGTCGTCGTTTCTTTTTGACTGCATCCATTTATTTTCCATGAACATAAGAGCATGCACGCACATGTATTTTTCTTTATGACCAAGACACACCAAAATCCAAATCATCACCGACAATGAAAAGCTAGCTAGGTTACATAACGAAAACTATGGCAGTCGGCACGCTTAATTCTAAAATCATGGCTTTTTTTAAGCTGGGTTATTAATTAATGAAAGATAGTTTCCCATGAAGTTGTTTCAAATCGTAGTCACTGTACAATGCGTGTGTCCAGATTTAATACATGCATGCACCAAAATTTATTTCATTTAATTTAAACTTTGTTTGTTTTAATGTTTTAAAAGTGTCTTTTTAAAAATTAATTTTTTTTATATTTTTATTTATTTCAAATTAATATATTTTTAATTTTTCAAATCATTTTAATATACTGATATCAAAAATAATATTTAAAAAATAAAAAAATATTATTAATATATATTTTAACATAAAAAATTATTTATAAATCAATTGCAATTACACTCCCATTTATTACTGCTCCGACAATATATAAAATTTGAGGTAATTACGGTGTGGAAAAACACGCAACGGATTGCTTGTTTTGTAATTTTGAAGTGGAATATAGAACTTTTTGTCATTAGTTGCATTAAAGTGGTTAATTAGCTAGCAGAAGCTATCTGCAGTTGTCCCCGGAGCTTACACTTGGAAGTGCTTGTGCAGAATTCATGCTTGGAGTTGAAATAGTATAAATTAAGTTGGACCAACTTGAGCTTGTTTAATTGATACTGTATATTTTGTTTTTGATAATTAAATGGCTGGTATTTATATATGGTGATGAAGTCATAAAAAAAACTTTAAACGTAATGCAATGGGCTTAGGATAAATTTTTATTAAATTAGTTTAAGTTGTTCCCTGAACTCTTGTCAAAAACTTTTCCTGTAAGAATAAGGAACGCTTTGATTTTTAAGTTAGCAAATTGTAAAAGTGAAAAATGTATAACATAGAGAAGCAGGAGAGTGTACATGCAAATATTGTGTGCAGTTGTGTGTTCTACCTCTCTTTTTTTTTGTGTTATCTAACTACTTGAACTATTTATATACCTAGATCACATGAAATTATCATGTAGAGCATGGAGTTGCACATATATCATGTGGATTAATTGTGAAGAATAATTATTTATACCAAGCAAGTAAAGTTGATTATGTGCTATATAAAAAGGTAGTCGATAAGGCCATTGATCAGAAAGATAAGCTATTATTAGTGAGATAGATATGCACTTACAGGTTGTTACCCAATATTGTACTGTAAAGGTGACACACTATATTTATAAGGCTTGCACTCTACGCACAAGGCCTGCATGGTGCCATGCAGGCAAGTGTGCCTATAACTTCCATGTAGGTGGTTGCACAGTGAACATTTTAGAAGTTACATAGGGTCGAAGCCCTAAGAACTTGACTAGATAACTCTAAATGTTCAAGTCAAGGCTCGTTAAACATGACTATATAACTTTCTATATGGTATGTTTTTTTAAGTTAAAGGCTACCAAACCTAATCGAATATTTTTTTTACTAGTCTAGTTTAGGTTAACGATATAGCTTGTTTGCTTGCTGTCTAGTATACTTAGATATCAATTCCAACCAACCACCTTCCTCTCTTCCACCCCCCTCCTCTTTTTTTTAATGGTGTTATCATTTTCCAAATGGTCTTTTTATGAACTTTTATATTTAAAAGACTTGACCAATAAAGAAAAAAAAACACTTGTTATGTTACTATAACTCATGATCATGAATTATATTATCTACTTCCATTTATATGTTTTTTCCGTACCATGATTTCATGATTTTGTGTATGCACTTCCATCCTGACTTGATTTTGTTTGGTAAATATTTTCTATTCGCATTGCTTTTTGTAACTTCTCTATTTTTTTATTAGTAAGTCACTAAGAGAAAAACATGGAGAATTTTTATAGATTTTTTATCACCATAAGTAGTTTTGACATTTGAGCCAAGTAGAAAGTGTATCTAAGGTTGGAGAACATTTTTTTAAAAAGTTAAGTCATGGTAAAAATCTTGCAGATGACAATGAAGAAACTTCCATCATAAACATTTAGAGAGTTTATTATATAAAGACATGAAGATTTTATTTAAGACATGGAGATTTTAAAAAAGATATGGAGCTAATGTATATATGAGAATAAGCAATACCATGAAAAAAACATATAAAGGCTATTTGGAGAAACAACATTGTTTTTTTGTTCAAAAGATATATTGATAAGTAAATGGAGATACAATATTCAAAAACTATTTGATCTTGGACAATGTATTATAACATGCATTCACCTTTTTTCCTTTTTATTGAAATTGTATTTCCTTCTTATATTATGTTAGAGTTAATCTCTACCAATTAATCTTTCAATCTCTTTTTTTAAGGTATAACAATCATTGGTATATTACTCATTATCATGATGAAAAATACATTTATTAGGATTTTTCATGTTTGAATCATTCTTCATAGGATGAGATATTGCATATATGTTTTTTTTTATTTAATGGTAGTCAATACCTTAATGTGTGTAGTGGTAGTCAAATATGTGCTAATGAGTTTACAGAATGTTACTCAATCATAAATGGATCTTGTTGTGTTCCTTTTAGATGCCTTATTATTGCTAAAAGACTGATAAGGCTTAGGAGATTCTGTTTTATGTTGTTAGAATTGAGAATATCCTTGCCTAGTAACATTTGATTCTTCTACTTAAATATGGTTTTCAATTGTCTATTTTATTTTAAAAAAATTCCAATCAAGAATAACATACAGTTGTTCCCATATAAAATGGTTTTAGACTTTACTAATTAGAGCGTCAATGGAAATGGCTTCGAGTAAACTTTTTACATTAAGAATTACCTCTTAAATATTTAGAGACATGTCTTGGTATTTTCATCTTCTCATTATATGATGGAAAGTATTTTAGTTTTTTTTAGTTGGTATGCTTGTATTTAAGTAGAAGAGGAGTCTGCTATAGTAATCACAAAAGTCAATGATGGAGCTAGGGTTTGGATTATGGTATCATGCCCAAATATATTCATATTGTATTGTAGGAAGGGTTTTACATACAATATTATTATTTTTTGTTACAAGCTCTAAAATACTTTGCATATTATATGTTCCTTAAAGTTTATAGGTCCATTATAGTTGTCTAAGTTTTTTTATGGACACGCAATATTGAAAGTGAAAGGTATGCAACATCGGTATAGTAGAGAAATCCCAATTTGGTTGTGGAGATATTCATTCTTGAAAGCTTGTATCATTATTGATTTCATCTCGCGTCGGGGTCCTTTTTAGTATATAATTGCAATTAAAAAGGAGTTATACGGTGTAACTATATTTATGGCTAAAACTTGTTGAGCCTCTTTCACTTCTGGAACATCTAGTATAAAAGTGTTTTTCAAAGCAACTACTCTAGAGGATTAGAGAACGAGTCTTCTCACACCTACTTTTTTGGTTCAATATTTTTCCATATTCCTTTGATAAATTGGAGTTGTCTACATGTACTTAGTGATATGTGTAGAGAAGTTAGTTATTGTATCCCACATTGAAGGAATGATAAAGTTTGAAGATATTATTATGTTGTTAGAACAACTTCAGCGAGCACTTTTATTTAATGGTTGATTTGTTAAAGATTTGGAAGAGCCGGTGTGCCTACGGTGGATAGGTTGATTATTCTCCTATCTCTTGGTATTTTTAAATCACAAGTCATGAAAAAAACTCTTAGAAATGTATAAAATGAAAGTGAACTAGCTTTTGTTTAATTTCAATAAACAGTGTCACTGATAAAGTAAAAAAAAATCAAATTGAGTAAAAAAAATTCAAGTTAAGTTGAGCCTTTTCATGACTAATGTAATGGGCTTTAGAGAAAATTTTATTAAATTGGGCTAGGCTGGTTCCTAAACTTCTACAAAACACATTACCTATTAGGATAAGAAACTCTCTAATGCTTAAGTTAATAAATTATAGGAGAAAAAATATATAACAAAAAGAACAAGAGTATAAGAAAGTAAATGTATGAAGATGATTTATGGTTATGTATCCTATCCCCTTTTTTTTTATTGCTTGGTAACCTAAAGTATTTATACGCCTTGATCACATAAAATTATCAGATAAAATATAGATTTGTAGACATGCTATGTGGAGTAATTATGAATAACAATTACATATATCACTTTAGTAAAGCTATCAAGGCATCATATGGATAGGCAAGCACTATAATCATTAGTGATAAAAATATATATTCATTAACAAGACAAGTAGGTGCTCATAAGTAATTGTATGGTGTTATACTGAAAAGGTAGCATGCCTTACTAATAAGAGGTGTATGGTTCCAAACTGATAAGTGCATCTATAACTTCTATAAAGATACGAGTGATTGGATAGCTAGCATGCTCACTGTTATATTAGGTTAAAGCCTACAAACTTGAACAAACAACTCTAACTATTTAGGCAAGGCTCACCAAACTTGATTAGATAGTTTTTTTTTCCTGCTATGGTGTATAAGCCAAGGCCCAACAAATAATTTTTAGTTTGATTTGTCTTTTGAGTCAAGGTCACTAAACCTAGCTGTTCAATTAGGTTTAACGAGACCAGACAACTTGCTTAATAACTAGTCTAGCAAACTAGAAAATAATTTTGACAGGACAACTTATTATCTGATCTTTTTTTCTCTTTGTTTTTTTAATGGTATTATTATTATTATTATTATTATTATTATTGTATTAATGTTATATGAAAGAAGTTTATAATGAAGATGAGAAAGCCATTTCACAAGAATTAGTAATGGATCAGAAAATTATGAATATATAAAAGAAAAATTGAGGTTTTTAAGAATAAGCACATTAAAAAATTGAGAAAATAACAGTTTAGAAAAAATTTAAAAAATAGCATAATTTAGAAAGTCACAAATAACATTTACGACTCGTTAATCATATATGTCACTAATGACTCAATCAAATTGTAAAATGGCATGACTCAAATTACAATAAAGAAATAGGAGAGAGAGAAAAGAAAGAAAAAAAAGAAAGAAAGAAAGAAAGAAATAGATCCTGAAAACACATCAAAACTCCAATAAAGACACTACTAATATTGTTAGAAAGATTTTGTCGAGATGAGTCAAATGATACTAATAAAGGTCATTAATGGTGATCAAAGTAAGCCCTATAAACTGCCTAAAGGTATCGGTAGCTCACTTTTCTTTGGACGGTTTTTGTGGCCCACTCCAATCACTTTTAAAGGTCTTTCTTTGTGTCATTATATTCATTTTATCGAGATTTTTTTGATGATATTAGTGGTGTTATCATTGAAGTTTGGTTGTGCCTCTATGGTTTTTTCTCTCTCTCTCCTTGTTGTAATTTGTAAAATGAGATGAGATAAAAAATCAAAAAGAAAAAAAAAGATTTCATAAGCACAATAAAATTTTGATGACAACACCACTAGTATCATTTAAAAGATTTTGACAAGATAAATCTAACAATAGCAAATAAGACCACCAGAGATAACCATCTTGGGCCATACAAGCTATTTAAAGGTGATGGGTGGTTCACTTGTCTTTGAACGACTCGTGCAATCCATTTCGGTTATTATTGATAATTTTTTATTATATTGTTAGAACCATCTCATCAAAATATTCATGACAGTATTATAATATTATCATTAGAGTTTTAATGTGTTTATAGAATTTATTTTTTTTATTTTTTTTTTGTTTATCATTTTTTATTTTTATGTATTATAATTTATGTTAGAATATTTTACATTTAAAAAAGTCGGTAGTGACGCATTCAACTTTTGCAATTATGATAGAAATTTTTTTAATAATATTTAAAAACACTCAAAAATTAGAGAACAATTCCAAGAGATTCGATGACCCCACCTGTGCTCCCTCACACGGCATGACGATACAATGTTCCTTAATAGTATCTGACCGTTAATATAGTTAAGTGATCAAGTCAAACAATGTACCTTTCCATCTTCATCTCCAGGAAAAAAGAAAAAAAAAAGTGATCGTCAAACAACACACCCTCATTTTAACTAGAATTATCGGATAGCAACAGTAGTTAATTATGGATCCATACACGTCGCCAATCATATTTCTCCTAAGAGCGGCAATTAAAAATAAATGTTATACAAAAATTAAACGACACCAATGATGGTGTGTTCATTAGACTTTTAAAAACAATGATAAGATTTTTAAGGTTTTTTTTTAAATCCATTTTTATGATAAATTAGTTAATTACCCATGTGATTTGCAATTAAAAAATAATTATTATTGTTTATAAAATATGAAGTAAAAAATAAACACTCGTAGAGTAAACAAATCTAAATATGAACTAAAAAAATATGTACATAATACGATCTAAAAGGTAAATACCTTAGGGCTTTTAAAAGTGTTATGGAATTAATAATAGTATGTTTCTATTTATCCTTAAGACTGCTAAAAACTATACTTTTATTGAGATTTGAAGTCAAATTTCTTATATAAACTTATATTTTCTATCTAGTTTTTTTCATGTAAAATATTTTAGAAGAAATATTTTTATGATTTTAATATGTTTATTTTCTGTAAAATGTGGAAAAAATTTGTCGATATAAAATATTTTACATGTAAGTAGTTTTCTAATAATAAATATGAACAGTCAAATAAAAAATAAACCCTAAATGTACATTGATGAATTTAAAAATATATAAAGAAACTTCATTATTTTCATTTTCAGATAATTATATAAAGAAACTGTACCTTGATCGACAACACCTTTTCTGAGATAATAAACCCTAAATGTACATTGATGAAAGAAAATGGTATTTTTCTTCGAATCATCATTTATCAAGTCAAACAATAAAATGTACAGTTGCAGGGTAAAGAGAAGGATATCAAGTGGCTTGACTGAATATTTTTTTAGAGAAATATGCGGCTGAATATTATATATTAATTAATATCCTTGTATTAATCTGAATGACACTTGGAATATTTTTAAATGGCTACTTGTAAGGTTTTTAATTAACTTGTCACTTGGTAGATGCAAGCCTCTGGTGCTTTGCTTTCATATATCAAGATAAGATATCCGCAATAAAATATATTACGAGTTATATTCCTTCCACACGATAAAAAAATAATAATAATAATCGTAAATCTCATCTTTTACGTGAAAAGAGAGAATAAAATTTGGAATTTTAAATAATTTATCATGTCACACATCCAATTTCGGGGAGCAGGGAAAAAATGAAGGCGTTTGGAAGATGAATGTCTCCTGTTTAGGGACACATTCATAACGCAGAGGGCTACTACCCATCATCAGTAATTGCTCCTACGTACAAAATGCATGTTCTCTTCACAGAGGGTATTGGCCGCCATGACATTTTTCGAACCTAACTTAGTGGCGGTGACAGCTTTATTTGAAGCGAAGATCCATTCCATGGACAGTTCGCAACGCAATGGAAATGAGTACGTTCTTATCGGGAATATGCATTTATATATCAGCAATAAATTTACATGCAATTGTTAATAAATTAATCAAGCGAGTATCTTTTAATTATCTTTCTCTTTCTCTTTTGTGAGCAAATATTTACAAATTAAGAGGTGTAATTCAATTAATTAAATTCTAAATTTATTTTATAAAAATTTTTAGTTCAAGTCTTATAAATTTTAAAATTATTAAAAACTTACATGTTTATTAATTCTAAAATACATGAGATTAATCAATATTTATGTAAACTAAACTACACTAAGTAATCACATTAATAAAAAAAAAAAAGTATGTACACATTGAGCTTAAATTGCCTACAGTTGGAAGAGGTACGTGGGGAATATGACAGATTGATTGTGATTTTTTGAACTTCTGAGCATCCCTCACATGGCTGAACGAATTTTTATTTATTTATTTGGATTTATATTGGGATTAAGGGTGACAAAGCTTCCATTGATCTAATAATTTGAGGGTGTTTGCTTCAGAAGGAAGCACTGAGAAATGCTCATGGATCACCTACGGTCGTGGACGTGGTCCCTGGCCAGTATTCACTTGACCAGTAGTTATTTCTCAGCCTCTTTGTTTTTATCATGTCTGGTACAAACATTCCATGTGATGATCTTTTCTGCTTTTGAGTTAAAAAGCTTGATTTTAATTATAAATTGGCGGAGGGAAAACTTTAGACGAGACTCTAAAGGGAAGTTGGGAGATAACCGATCCTTCTAGTGCAAAATTATAATTTTATTCTTAAAAACACAGAAAAAAACAAAACCAACTTTGTCTCGCAACATTAACAAAAGCTAAAACCGGATGGAAAAGTACTATAGTGTAGACTTATTACTATTATTTACTAAATAGTGTAATGATATATTTGTCGCAATAAAAATTTTTGTAATTAGTTAATTGAGGCATTAAGATCTTTTCATGAGGTGCATTAATTATTTTCAAACTGAGTAAAGGCATTTAAGATTTTTCCATTTCAAAATCATAATAAAATAACTAAAATATCTTTAAAGAAAAATTTTATATACTGGCATTAAAGTACAATTTATTACCTTCAAAATGCTATTTTTGTTATTATCATGTAAGATGAGGGGTAACTTTGTATTTAAAAAATATAAATAAATAAATTAATTAAATTAAAAATGTAATGAAACGACTAAAAGACAATTGAATGTTAAAAAATTAAAATTGACCTCAAGGTATTTTTTTTTCATATTTTTCCAAAGATTTTTTCAATATTAACATGTCAGATCAAGGGTAATTTGGTATTTAGCTCAAATATATTAAAAACAAACAATGACAGACTCATGTACAACTCCCAAAGGCATATGGAAGGTGTCAGTGTGCTTTGGACGATGCCTACGACATATCCCTAAGTTAAAACATCGTTTTATTATGTCATTGAAAATATCGCCATATTTTTTTCTTGTTGGTGTAATACGTGTCTCTAATGGTGGTCTGATTTGTCAGCAGTGAACTCTTTTTTTTTCTTTTCACTCCCTCCCCCATAAAATGATTGCTTGGCCCCCTATATTTCAACTTTATTCCTATTCTTTTTATTTTTATTTTTAGTTTTAGCTCTTTTGTAGAAGTTTTATTTCTTTTCAATTTTACTTTTTAATTTTAATTTATCAAATATCATATTATCTAATTTGGTTCTCATTCTTTGGATTTCTAATTTTTTTCCTTAGTCCTTTTGTAAAAGTTTATTGTTTTTCAATTTTATTCTTTAATTTAAATTGATTTTATTATATTTTTTAATTTGGTCCTTATTGTTTTGATTTCTAATTTTTTTCTTGGCCCTTTTGTAAAAGTTATTATTCATTTCAATTTCACCTTTTAATCAAAATATTATTTTTTTTATATAAATTTTGATCCTCATTCTTTTGAAAAACAATTTCACTAAATTGATTTTTCTTTTCAATTTATCCCTTCAATTAAATATAATTTTTTTCAATTATGATCCTAATTCTTTTAATTTCTATTTTTTAAATTTTTTTATATAATTAAAATTATTTCATCCTTCAATATTAAATTAATTGGGAATTGAACTTCATGGTTTTTCAAGATTGAGAGCTTCGACTCTAATAACATGGGTCACAGATATAAAAAGTTAACTCAAATTTTCTTTAAAAAAAGATTTAATGACAATCTTTATTTTTTTACCGAGTTATTTTAGTCTCATAATTTAGGCTGCAAGTTTTCTAAAATATTTTGAATTGGCTTGGTCCTAGTTATCAAAGTTATAATTCTGTTATGTTAACTCAGGTTTATTAAGACTAGGTTTTTATAATTTTTTTACTTCATTTCAGCACGTGGATATTATTTTTTGTATAAAAAAATAATTTGTCCCCATATTAAGGAGGGTCACCTAGACTAGTAAATCACTAATTGTTAAAGAAAGAAAACTTTTCTTTATAATTGATTTTTTTTTATTTGTTATAACAAAGAGGTTTGAATTTGAAATATCTTAACGAGAAAGGAACATTAAAACTAGTTAAATTACATCTTATTAATGATTAAAAGTAAAAGTTGCAAGGGTGTTTTTTATAAATATTTTTTGATAATTAGAAAAAAAAATTTCTTTTAATGTTTAGTAACTAGATTGATTAACTAAAATAAAATTGGCTAACATTTTTTTTCATAGAAAAATATTAGTTATTTGACTCATATTTCACATCGGTTTAGATAATTTTTTTTTCTAACATAAAACAATAAATATGTATGTAAGTGTTGTTAACTTCTTTTTTGACATCAAATAAAAAATATAAATATGAGTTGAAATGTTTATGCCAACTTATAATAAAATAAAATGAGGATGATATAAGTTAATAAAAATATGCAGGATCTTAAGTTAATTTTTAAATGGTAAAACAATGAAACAATATTGCAAGCACATTTTACTATATCATGATTCTCTTAATAAAGAAATCTAAAGATGTTATTTACGTAAATCTTAAAATGTATAAATTAATAAAAATGAAAAAGAGTTGTAAATGACAATGAAATCTAAAGATGTTATTTACGTAAAACAAAATAAATCTTAAAATGTATAAATTGATAAAAATGAGAAAGAGTTGTTAATGACAATGAAATCCTAAAATAAAAAGATAAGCATTCTCATAAAAGTAAAAATAGATAAGTATGATAATAATAAATTTGATTTATATAAAAAATTAAAAATATTATAGATGAATTAGAATAATATTTTTGAAACATTAAATACATGAAAAATCTCTATTTAAAAATGATAAATAAACAATATAAAAAATTAGAGATAAGGGATATTAATTTAAATATAAATTAAAAAAAATATTTTAATATATATATAATAGTTATTAATTAGAAAATTAGAAAAAAGAAAAAGAAAAAAGCCAAACACTATTTTGCCTAAGTCATTTTGACAGGGAGCAAAAGATATGTCATCTACCTCATTAACAAAGAAAAAATATATAGAAGCCAATGCACACGACTTGTAAGTATAGAGTGTCATCTACAAAGAAAAAATAAAAGTCACGCATAAGGCATATAAATATGGACTGATAAATATTTAAAGTGTTAAAAATAAAAAATAATTTTTTTTTCCAAAAATATCGAAGTTTAAGGGAAAAAATGGAAGATTTAAAAAAAATGAAAGAATGAAGACAAGAAAAAATAAAAAATAAACCAAGTATAAATTGATAAATATATCAAGAGTAAATAACAAAAAGGAAAAAAAAAACAAAGCAAAACAAAGATTTTTAAAAATATATATATAAAAATTTATGATGGCTATAGTACCCTATTACAATATAAGAAATAAATTAAAAACATGACTTTGCCATTACAATAATAAAAAAATATATGATATTTTTAAGGTGTTTTACCATTCTTTTAGAATAATAATAATTACTACACTCTAGCGTGCATGCCTGTCATCCTCGTGGTGCTTTACATGTCTATTGGATTTGCAGGGTATTCAGTGAGCTGTGGGGATTAGTCGTGGTGCGCGCAACTTGGTCCGGACACTCCATATAAATAATAATAATAAAAAAAAAAAGATGCTAGGTATCCTCCGAGTTCTGGTCAAAAGACATAATTAAAATGATGTTGGGATTCCACCAAACAGTCAATTTATTCAAAAAATGCATTTTTTACCACCTCAATTTGCCCTCATCCAACGGCGAGGGCCGGAGAACTTTCCGATTGAGTCATGATGCCTTCTGTGGGCTCCCCTTGGATATATTAGTTTTATTTTTTTTACCATGATGAATAGTGGTTGTTGGGGGACTATATCATTTTATCAGCACAGAAAGAGGATCATTTTGGGGGGGCTTTACCTATTTATTTGACAACGCAAATTTGTATCTCTTTCACGTTCCATTTGATTAATTAGTATGAAAAGCTCCAAAGAAAATAAAAATAGAAATGATTTATAATGCTGACGAATTAAATATCATATAGTGTTTTTGGTTTTTAAAATTATTGTATTTAAATAAAATAAAAAACTTAATTAGTGCCGCAATGACTTTTATCAAAAGAACTAAAAGAATTGAGTTTAAACGAAGTTAATATATTGTTGTAATTAACTTTGTAATAATTTTAAGTCGTAGCTCAAATGATTTAAGCAGCGTGTTGGTGGCTAAGATTGTGGGTTCGATTCTGCTGGCAACAATATTTTCTTTCAAGCAATACACATCATGTGGCCTCTCAATATGATGGATGATTATTGGCCCTATATATATATATATATAAAAAAAAAAAATTATTAGCTCAAGTGTGCGGCCCTCCCTCGGGGCCATGTGCCTTGGTTATATTGTAACAAGGTTTTTTGCTCAATTTTTATTTGTTATTTTGGATTTTTTTTAATTTTATTTTTTAATGTGAAATTTTTATTTAATTTTATTTTTCATATTGAATTGATGATAAATTATTTTTTATTATATAATAGATTAAAAATTAATCTTAGTTGATAAATTTCATGACTCAAATTATAAATTTAGCAAACCTATTTTTTTTTTTAATTTTTCTTTAAACCTATCCAATCAACAAGTTTAAAAACAAATGATTTTAACCAATTTAGATAATATATGAACTAAGAAATAGTACTATACATGAACTAAGAAAGATAGGGTAATATATGATAGTATATGAACTAAGAAATATTCAGATAGTGAGACTAAGCATGTCAAGCAAAACATGATAATCTATGAACTAAGAAATATTACCATATAAGTGTGAGCCTTATTTTAAAAACAAATGATTTTAACTAATTCAAATAATAGATTTTTTAAAAATATTGAAAAACAAGCCGGGTTGAATAGGAAAATACCCAAATTATATTGCGATTTGTCCTGAACCTAATTTTAGTTAATCAATTTAAAAAAAAATCTGATTTTGGATGGTAATTAAGCAATTGTAACTGTTCAGCAATTAAGTAAGTAATAACGATTAAAAAAGGAATTGGGACTCCTCTAATCATTCGATCGGGTTAGATAAATTAGGGTAAAATAAAAAAATGAAACTTCAAAAGTTGCCGAAATGGAACTTGTTTTTGAATTCAACAGAGCAAGAGAGATCTAACTTAGATCGGGTCTTGCTTACTAGTCCAAGAGGGACCCATCTCTGCCTTCTAACAGTGGACCATGCAAGGGTAGGCAATTATAGAAATTGACCGAGCTTTACAAAATCTGAAAAACAAAAGGAAAGGAAAGGTCGCGAACGCAGAGGAAAAATGGAGTTTCTGACTATTATATGTTCTTGGGGTCCATCGCTCATCATTCTCTTAGCCTTTCATTGATCGTGTCCCACTTTTGGATGCTATTTTATGTTACATCTGCATCACTTTGTCTACCCGGTACCGACCCTCCCTTTTCTCTCCGCCAGACCACAAGAAACCTCAGCCCAGGCCCCAAAATGCTTGGAAGGATGCAAAATAATTGACTCTCATCTTCCCTCCTCTCAGAATTTGTAATTTCTCCTATCATGCAGTTAGAAGGTGGTGCTTCCTCTTTAATTGATGCCTAAGAATCATGACCAGCAGGGCAGCCGTGGATGCAGATCATAACCCAAGTGTGTAAATAGAAGCATGCATGAAAAGGTAGGGCAATGATTATCATCAACTTCAAAGTAATTAATTGCTGGAAATTAAGATGTGAGTTCATGCTTTTATTGAGAATAAATAAGTCAATTGCCTACATGGGTTGTAATTTGGAGTTTGAAGCACATCTTTATCCATTAAATAATCTGAGGTGGTCTGTTTATAAAAAGCTTGTGATCTTGCTCTTATTTCTTTCAAATAAAGGTGTGTGAATACATTCTTTCATGCTGTTAAAAAATAAGACAATATATTTGTGAAGAATTGATTAAAAGGGAAGAAGTAGAAATCATTGCTGCAGCCAAATATCACGAAAATATACATATTGTGTAGGAAAAGAAGAGGCACAAAAGACAAAGGATGTATCCCCCTAAAATGTTATTTTTGGTGCAACCATATAATATATAAACCTCAACACAGCATATGCATACATACATACATGTATGTATATATGTATCTGTGTGTGTGTGTACTCGAGCCAATACTATAATAAAAAGAAGACTAACTTACTTTGTGAGCTTTTCTAGATATATAAGTGTGTGTCACAGGCTTATATATGTATATATATATCGTTTTCTTTGGCTTCAAGTCAAAGATTAAGGACTTCAAAGTTAATTTGGAATCATTGAGCTCACAATTTTTTGTCTGTGGTTTCATTCTGCTCTTCCAAAAAGCCTGTAGCTACCATTAACGTACACACGAAGGTTAAATTATACACACAGATGCAATGCAATAATGCGAGCTGAATTCATATCCCTTCAAGCTCCTTCAAAAATGAACAGGCTAAGAGAAAAGATCCACATCTGTTCAAGTTCCCTGAAAAAAACCAGTTGCCTACACGGGGACATTTATGTAAGAAAGCATTGATTTGTAGAAAAACTACGACATAGTAATAGAATTGTTCGTTTGAGAACAAGTATTTATGTCTTTCAAACCATTGAGTTTGCATCACGTGAGACCATCCTTGTCAAGATTATGGTTTGAGAACAAGTATTTATGTCTTTCAAACCATTGAGTTTGCATCACATGAGACCATCCTTTAATTTCTTAAGAAGGCATTGAACAATTTAAGACCACATGGCCTAACTAGGTATTCGGTTTTGAAATGGACCGTAGATTCTCTTGCCATGGTCCAACCTAAAATATAAGCCTGTAGGCTTTAGCCTTTCTGGGAAATGCGAATAATTCTCAGCTCTTTTGGGCCTAAGTCATTTATCTGGGGGATGGAAAGCTACGATAGAGGAGCAAACGCAGACCCTGCCTCCACTTCAGTTGAGAAATTTCTTCTTTCACATTAATGCATGGCCATCCAAGTGTCGTACAATATGGTAGAATGAATTTACACACAAGGAATAAACTGTTGCAAAACCCTTTAATCCTTGTCAATATTATGGTTCTCAAACTGTAAAACCAGGGTCTTCTGGCTTTGGAACACCCCTCCTAGTGCTCTTGCTGCGAGTTTTGTTTTATACAATATGTGGCCACTAGAAGCAAGCGTGGAGACAATTGTTCGAATGTCAGCCCACGCTTAATTCTGTTGAGCTCACCTAACTCTTCCCCCCCTTGTTTTTTTATACATCTAAACCACGCTGGTTAAATGAAGCATGTAGCCTATGTCCTCCATTGGTGAGAATGGAGCCTAAACAAATGCGCACGTATTTTTAAATTCAGCCTGCGGAAGTGAAATGCTACAAACTCGAAGTCCTCGGAAAAGAAAGCAAAGGCTTCAGCTTCAATGATGGCAATAACCGTGCGTGTTGAAAAAGGGAAACACTTGAACAGGGTCCGATTCCCAGTTTAACAATTCTTCTCCACGTAAGTCACCAGGGCCAATCAGGGATGAATTAAGTGATGGAAGAAAAATAAGTACGTATGGACAGCAAAACAAAAATACAAAACTTAAAAACAAGAAGGAGATAAGAGAGGAAGGCAATTTTATTAAAGTGGTTTTTTATTATTATTCCTCTCTATTCGTACATATATTATATATTTTTTTATTATAAGTCTATTTTATACATCTCCGTAAACTTGTTTGCTATTTGATTTTGTATTTTTTTATACTTTACTTCAACTTTTTTAATTACCTTAAACTCTATAAACTTATTTTTATCTCCACTTGCTAGCACTGTTGTCTAAAAACCACATATTTATTTGGCTTGCATCCATTTATCATGGACAAGTAATACGATGTTTTCTTTCTTCTTCTCTATAATAAGATTAGTATTTTCTTTAACTTTTGTGGTTGGATTCTAGCAATTTATAGCATAATGATTTATTTTCTCATAAATATAATATTTAACTTCAGTCTTGTCAGTCATGGGCCTTGAATTGCTAATATTAGTTAATTGATCAACCAATTTATTTTATTTGGTCAACCGATTGACTTGTTAAGACTATCTCGATCTTTTTTTTAATTTATTTTTTTATCATTCTCCTTTATCTATACTCTTTATCTCTTTGGATATATCTAGAACCATCTTACTTTTCTTTTAAATAATATTTTAAAAAGATTAATTGTGCACTTATATCTTCTTGAATGTCATTGACTCTTTTTTTATAGACTTTTAATTTTTCCATGGATCCTTAAACAATAAAAAAGTTCATATTTTGTGATTCTTTAATCGTGACCACCATATAATAGAACTTCTTTTATAAAAAATGTAGAATATTTTTTACCACACGTGTTTTCTTCATCTTTTCTTTATTTATTTTTTAATTTGATTGTATATGACTAGTACTCTAGAAAAATAATTCAAAATACTCTCTAATTCAAGCATATGTGACTTTACAAAGTCACCTCATAACTTTTGCAGCATATCTTTCTAATATTGTTAACTCCTTGGTTTGATTGTTACAAAACTTCTCATGCTTACTTGGCAATGGTTATATTAGGCATTATCTCAAAAGTGACATCACCCAAACATTGGTAGATGATTGTGAATACCTGTTTACCCTTCATTCACACCTTTTACATGGCTTTCCTTTTGGATGATGTCAAGGTTTCTTCTTCTATACTTCTCAAAGCTTTTTTCAATCGTTTCTTATATATCCTGGAAACCTATCCAAGCTGTCACACGAATACATCAAATTTAATATTATTCTTTGTCAAACAGATATTACAGTGAAAAGTTTAGATTGATCATGTTAAATAATAAAAAAAAATCTCTGATATCATTTTGAGAGTATGGATATCAAAAACAAAGATACAAAACTAGAGAACAAGAAGAAGATCAGAGACGAAGGAAATCTTATTAAGTGGTTTTTTTTATTCCTCTTTATGTATGTATGTATGTATGTATTGTGCTTCTTATTACAAGCCTATTTATAGGACTTAAATCTTAGACAAACAATGAATTAAATTACTCAAAGAAAATTTTAATATAAACAGGAAATATTTTTTATCAGCTAAACCGATTAACCATTTCTAAACTGATCAACTGGTTCTCAGCTAATAGATATACTAGGTTCTTTTATTTTTCAAAAAAAAAATATTTTGGTTTACTTTCAACATTAAGGAAACTAGGGCAGCCACCATCAGTGATGTACAAGTTTAAGCAACCTCGAACAATGAAGAACATCTCATTAATAGGATCTGTCATGCGATCTACATAAGCACCTTGGTCATATAGGCATGGTATTAGGTTTTTCACATATTGCATCTAGTAGTTTCTTTTCCATCATATGAAAGAATGGTACTTGTTATAACAAGTTCTAAAATTTAGTCTTCTGTTACTTTGAGGCGTAGTGTATGATAAGACTATGATAATGTTTGAAATAGGGAAATACAAAACCAACCAAGAAAGAAATCTAGCTACATATTATAAACAATATGTTCAACAACAAATTAAGCTCACTTTACCAACTAGGTCAAAATAGAGGTGACGTTTAATTACTAGTCAAAGATCCATGAGGAGGTTTTTAAAATGGCTTCCTCATTAACTCCCCGATTTACAAATCATTTATGTTGATTGTGCCTTCTCATACTATGCCTCATTACATGGGATAACTGTTTGCGTCACATCCATCGTTCTGTATCATTCTTGAAAATCCTTCACATCTCTAGTTCATGTAGTAGTGTATTGTTGATATGTCTGTCAATAAAAGAACAAAGAAAGACTTGGAAGCTTTTAAACAAGAACTGAATATTTAAAAGTCACACACATTCTAGGACATGAAAAGGATTCTATTTCAATTTAGGATATGGTGTAATAATTATCGTATACATATATATATATATATGCATCTTCAAAAGGGTGATTACATTCACCTTGATGTGAAAGGAGTTTCATCTGAAAGCTCATAACCAATAATTTTGTATGGACAATTTTGCAAAACCTTAGGAAATTTTGTTGGATGACAAAACTTGTATTTTCCAATTAATAATCCCAAAAACCAACAATAAAGCAATCCTAAGAATGGATAAGAAATTAGTTATAATCATGATATATAGTAGAAAGCAATTTTTAGGAGCTAGTTAAAGAATTAGAGGATGTGATTTGACTCGACAATCACAACTTCAATTATAGCACAAAAAAAAGGTCATCTTTTTCAAAGTTTCTCATATAGGATTGTTAACGAACTTGTGATCACCCTAAGAACTTAAATGTTGAGGTTATCCTTATTATCTTCATTATCGTGTATTATGATCGTCTTTTTGAGTAATTATACTTCCTAAAACATTTTTAGTAACATAAGAAACAACAAAGAAGCAATTTTATCTAATCAAATATTATATAACAACTCACTTCAAATTCCTTAAAGCCCACCAAATCAAATAAAGACAATTTCTTGAAGAGGTTAGAGGATGCAACTCCAAAAGTCAATGCAAACTCAAATAATCCATTACTTGGATTACAAAGTCTTAAGAAATTAGATAACTTTAACCAAGTACTTTACCAAGGTCATCCGCAAGCCAGAAATGAATAATAGTAGTCTACCCTTTCAAGTCTACAAACTTCTCTCTAATAGTCTACTTGTTCGTTTAATTGCTAAGTGGCATTATAAACATTCAAAGATCTTGCAAATAGCAATAAATAAGATGAATTAGAAATATATTTATTGAATTTATAATTAAACAACATTTTTTATGTATTTTTTAGTGAAAGAAACAATTACACTCTCAAACACTCCTTTATCTTAGTTTCACAAGAAACACAACCAAAAGCAACAAAAGGATTAAAGATATGCAACATAAAAAAATAAACATAAATGAAAGGAAAAAGGAAAAGAGAGGGAGGGAGAAGATGTGTCTCAAATTTCTTCATAAAATAGACTAAGGTTGTAACTTAAATGACTTGCCAATATAAACAGCAATAGATTAAAAGTTGCATCAACCCATGTTATTTCCAACACTTCATGCCTTAGTGATTTGACTCCCAAGTGGAATAGTAAGATTCAGCCTTAGTAAAAACTGAGTTATGAGAGAAATGAGAATAATGTTTTTCCTAAGATCTATTGAAAAATACAAATAACATATACCTTTTCAATTGATTATAAAAAAAATAGTTGGTTGATTATAATATAGATATGAATTAGAACAGGCAATCAAACAAACCTTACAGAAGCCATAGTACTCAATCTATTGTTTCCAAGACCCCAATCGGTGATATTTTACTGTCTCAAATATTATCGCTTCATAATCATTTTTGGTCATTTATTAGCATAAAGAAATGTATTTCCAAAACTCAACAGCAAAAATCAACCAACTTTCTGATGCTAAAATTCTTAATGATCATGTGAGCATAAAAACATAACTATTTTGAGAACTTGAAAACATTTCCTTTTTTTACTAAATTTTCTCATAGTGGGTCGAGGGTAAGTGGGATGTTGAACGCACAAGTAATGTTATAAGTCCCATTGCTTTAGTAAACCAAAAGTTGGATTTCCTTTATAGAATTGCAGAAAACTTATATATCGTTAATCCATGCAAAAATGAAGAGCTCATTTCTTTCATCACCTCATTAGGAAAAAAATATGTCAACACTAGAAATGGACACCTGAGGGCGTATCATATATTCCAATTCACTTTTATATTATTTACACAACAACCAATGATGTATAATCATATGGTGAGGATATAAAGATACTTAGAGGAAACTATAATACACATAGTTCTTAAATCAAAAGAATTAAGAGTTATCTCACACTTCTTTATTCATTATCAACATCTGGCTTATATAGCCATTTACAGAGAGAGCCTTACGTTGTGTATGCATTAGTTACGATAACAACCAGGGAATAACAGAAACTTAATAGAAAAACTGTTAGCCTGTAATAACAAGAAGTAGGAACAGAATTACAAAAAAATAAGTAAGAAAGTAAGAAATGAAATAAACAAACTGTAACGATAAACTATTTGTTCTTTTAACAGTTTATCATTCCCTCCCTTAAACTATATTCAGTTTATATTTAGAATTTCACATATTTCTAGCAATCTTCGAAGCTTTAAAAACACCTTTAAATTGAGAGGCTTTGTCATAATATCAACTACCTGGTCTTGAGTTTTACAGTGACTCAAGTTAACCATATTCTCTTTTATAATTTCATAAAAGAAATGAAATTTAATATCTATATGTTTTCTTTTTCCATGAAGAATAGGATTCTTGAAGAGTTTTATACTTGAAATGTTATTGTATAAAATTGTAGTGCATTTAACCAAGCTGCTTCAAAACTTTTATAAGCCAAACACAGTAATAAGCATATGAGGCTGCAACGATGTACTCAGTTTCGATGGTTGATAAGTTAACAACAAGTTGTTTTTTAGGAAAACCATGGTACTGCTCCAAAGTAGAGTATAAACACACACCCTGTAGTACTTTTGTAATCATCTATATCTCCAGTAAAATCATTATCTGAGTAGGCTATGAGTTGCTTACAATGTTCTTTCTTGTAGAAAATCCTCTATATTTATCATTCCCATCAGATATCTATGTAACCTTGTTACCACTAACCATTATTGCTCTGTTGGACATAATATAAACCTACTAATAAAACTCACACCATACATTTTATCAAGTCTAGTTGCAGTCAAGTATATGAGACTGCCAACCACCTGCTTAAATATACTTGCATTAACCTTGGTTCCTTCCTCATCATTTGACAATTTGCAGCCTGAAACTATATGATTCCTAACTGAGTTGCTTCTGACCATGCCAAATCATTTTAAAATTTCATGAGCATACCTTCTTTGACATAAATAAATCCCTTTAAAATTTTATAGCACCTCAATCCCCAAAAAATATTTCATTTTTCCTAAGTCAGTCAAATTCCAGCATCATGAACTTTTTGAACTCTTCACACATATTCTTATCATTCCCACTAAAGATTAAATCATCAACATGCAGATTGATAATTAATAGCTTTTCTCATTTATCTAGTTTAGTGAATAGGGTGTGCTTATAGTAACACTTTTTTAAGCCTTTTTTAATGAAATAAGCCTTAATTTTATTGTACCATGCTCGTGAAGCTTGTTTGAGGCCATACAATGCCTTGTTCAGTTTATAAACCTTGTGTTCCTTGCCTTTTTTCTTATATCTCTAGGGTTATTGGACAAAAACTTCCTCACTAAGTTCACCATGCAGAAATATATTTTTCATATCCAGTTGAAAGATGTTACATCCTTCTTAAGCTGCTAGAGAAATTATCAGACATATGGTATCTAATATTACAACTGGAGCATATACCTCTATATATTCAATCCTATGTTGTTATGCATATCCCTCTGCCACAAGTTTAGCCATGCATTTGTCTATCTTACCACTTTCATTGAGTTTTGTTTTAAATATCCATTTAACTCCAATGTTGTTCACCAATTTAGGTAGGGCAGTCAAAACCTTTGTTTTATTATGCTTAACAGCCTCAATCTCTTTATTTATGGCATCTTTCCATTTCTTACTCTTCACAGCCTTTTTAAACGTAGAAGGATCACCTTCTGTGAGAATAATCATAACATTTAAGTCTTTCTCTTTTGATAGAATCTCCCATGTTTTATAGTCTTACATCCAGAGTGGAATTCATCTTACCCTCTCTGAAACTAAAGAATTTGAATCATGTGTCAAACTGGAGTGTGTGCAAATAGTATTTGGACCTGCTTTGTTAATGCTTTTTAAATTAGCTTCTTCATTCTCATTAATGTCTGTTCCAAGTTCTCTAGTTGAACTTGCTTCTTCATCTTCATTATCCTCTTTTCCAAGCTCTTTTTTATTTTTAGCTTCATCAGTTTCTTCTTTATTATCACCCTATTCTAACACATCTGAATTATTTTTTCCTTACTTAAGTCTTAATTCTAGCCTTTATTTTCTTCAAAAACAACATTCCTACTAACAATTATTTTTTTAGAGACTAGATCAAATAATATGTAAGCTTTCGACTCATCACTCATTCCCAACAAAACACACTATATACTTTTATCATCCATCTTAATTCTTCTTTAGTTGGGTATATGTACTGAGCCACACACCTAAAAACCCTGAAATACTCTATTATAGGCTTCATATCACTCCACGTTTTCTCTAGAGTTGTGTTTTGGATGGCTAGAGCTAGGCTCAATTGAGCACGCACACACACCATCTTAAAGCTTTTGGCTAAAAAGCCTTTAGAACTTGTTAATATGTGAGAATGCACCGCACTAAATTCATCACAATATTATTCTTCCTCTCAACAACTCCATTCTATTAAGGAGTATAGGCCGTGGTTAATTGCCTAGTTGTATTATTTTCCTTGTAAAATTTTTCAAACTCATTTGAGATGAACTCACCACATCTATCAGTCCTTAAACATTTGAGGTAGGCTCTTGTTTCCTTTCAGCACATGCCTTTTATATTTTTTAACATGGTAAAGGCTTCTGATTTTTCATGCAAGAAGTAGATCCATGTCTTTCAACTAAAATCATCAATAAAGTTCAAAAGGTACCTCTTATTACTATTTGATGTTAGCTTGATAGGGCCATATATATTTAAATGTACCAATTCCAGTTTCTAGGATGCCTTTTATAGGCTTTTTTTGGGAATGGATTCCCTGTGCTGTTTGCCAACTAGACATATTGTGCACACTTTGCACAAGTTGTTAGTGAAGGCAGGCTAGAAGGCAAACCGTTGACCATCCTTTTATATTGAAGGGTCCCCAACCCTTTAAAGCTTACATGGCCAAATCTGCAGTACCACAAGTAACTTTCATCCTCTGTCACAACTTGAAGACAAGTAGTAGTTTTAGGTATCATTGCTGCAAGCACATCAAACATCCTATACGCACTCATTTCAAACTGAATAATTAAGCCCTTAGTCGGATGAAGAACTTTTCACTTCTCATACTGAATCAGAATTGTTACACCCTTGAAGTTGTCTTATGTTTAACAAAATATTTTTCAACTTAGGAATGTAATAAACCTTTAAAATTACTTAAGTAATTCCATTTACTTCTGTACGAATGTTTCCCTTCCCCATAATTGTCATCTTTAAGTTGTTGTCTAGCTTCACTGTGTGCTTGAATTAATCATCCAAATTTAAGAACCATTCTTTATTCCTACTTATATGATTACCACATCCTAAATCAAGGAACCAGATCTCTTCTCTCCTCATGGTTAGGCTTTTCATAAGCCATTAATAGTAGTTTTTCTCCTTCATCTGTTTCTACATAGTTGACTCTTTTTTCCCTAGTGGTACACGCACATTAAAAATGTCCTGATCTATAACACTTAAAGCATTCAATAATAGCCTTGTTAAAGTGTTGTCTGTCATCACCTCTTCCTCTTCCTTTAAACACCCTTCGATCTCTTTCTTTACCAGTGTTTTATTCATAAGTAATCTTAAGAGCCTACTCTTCTCCTCGATGATCATTCATTCTTTATTCATGGACCAGTAAACTGCTCTGTAGCTCATTAATGGTCAATATGTTTAAGTCATTTGATTATTTAATGGAACAAACCATATAACTAAACTTTAAAGTCATGAAACTGAAGACTTTTTTATAATGATGGTTTGGCTCATTGTCTCAACATGAGTCTTTATTTTATTGGCTATAGTGAGAGTACAAACAAAGAAATTGTTAGTTATTTCTCCTTTTTTCATGTGCAAAGTCTCAAAGTCCCTTCAAAGTGCTTGTAGTTGTGCCTTTTTCACCTTAGTAGAGCCTTGGTACTCCTGTTTCATGGAGTCCCAAATACCTTTTGAAGTGTCTTTATTGAGTATGGTCTCTATGACATTTTGATCCATAACTTAAAAAAGGTGATTCTTCACCTTTAAGTCCTTCAGCGTTTACCTCTCAATCAATTTGTGTTGTGCTTCTATCTGGTCCTCACTTAATTTGTGTTATCCTTCTGTTGCCACTGCTCTAGAAACAGATCCTAGATCAAGCCTTTGTGTCATCCTCATCAAAATCTCGTTCTCTATGAGATCCCAATATTCTTTAGAGCGAAGGAAGTTCTCTATCAACATCGCTCAATGATCATAATGTTAATCAAATTTGGAAATGGCCGCCTGCATAAAACTATTATTATTGCTTTTTGTTATTCTGTTGATTCTCTAAAAAGATGGAGAAAAGTTGAAGTTTCGTTCCACACATACACTCACACTCAAGTCTCCTATGATGCAACTCTGATACCAAGTATGAAGATACTCAAAGAAAACTATAATACACAGTTTTTAATCAAGAAAATTAAGAGTTATCTCACACTTCTTTATTCATTATCAATATCTAGTTTATATAGCCATTTATAGAGAAAGCCCCACGTTGTGCATGCATTAGGCATGATAACAACCAAGGAATAACATAAACTTAACAAAAAAAAAACTACTAGCTTGTAATAATAGGACGTGGCAACAGAATTACCAAAAAATGCACGAAAAAGTAAGAAATGAAAGAAAGAAATTGTAACAATAAACTATTAATTCTTTTAACAGTCTACCAAAGGGTGCCATTATTTGAGAATCCCTGTCTTATTTAATTCAAAGAAGATAGCCGATAAAAGTGATTCATATTTGAATGGATGTCATACCCTACACCCTACACTGATGTCTTTAGCTTGCGTGTTATTAATCTAAAAAGAAAGATATTTTATTTGGCTATAGAAAACCATGGAGGATGACCAACAAGCAAACAAGTTCAAATAAACAAGAAAAACACATCAAAGTTGTGTCAATTCAACGGATATTTCAGCTACTAGACAACCATAAGATATGTTGTGAGAGCATCTCCAATGGAAAGATACTATATTAAAGAGTCAAATTGATAAAATAGTTTTTTGAATAGTATAAATATATTTTTTTCTGTTTATATACATTTCAATGATAAAAAGCTATTTAGAATCATTAATTATATTTTAATATATTTTATGTTAAACTAATTTTAATATAATTATATAATTAATATGAGTAATTTATAAAATTAATGAAGTAATATAAACGTTAAGAGGTATAATTTTAAGTTCAAATTTTAATGAAGTAATATTAATTAATTATAAAATAATTGATTCTTGTTTTTTTAAATCACAAAAAGGAGGACCAAAGCAAGGCTTTGAAATTTCCTGTTGTTCTGTTTTTAAATAAAGAAAAAGATGTTGGCCAATGGATACAAAATAAAGGAAAAGGATGCTGGCCAACAGATAAATGTCATTTTATAAATAACTTTTTAGAATAAGAATAGCCATTTTATCTAGTTATATATGTAGCTTACTCTCGAAATAGTTAAAACTAAAAATAAAAGGAAAAGTATAAATTTTTCAAGTTTTTGATTTTCGCTCTTACTGCGTTGGAGATGCTGTGAGGCTCCTACGCTAGTGTACGCAAATGAGAGGGTTTTTTTTCAAGTGCTTCGGTTTAAATTTTTCCCCTTCTTAAGAACACATTAGGGATACTTTTTTCTACTTTTTTTTTAAAAAATAATCTAGCCCGAATAAATGATCCAAACTAAATACACATGAGCAGCCTTTGCCCCTTGACACTCACTAACCCCTCCTCTCTGGTCGATCCTATCAGGGAAATCCAAATTCAGGGTTAGTCATGTTCAATTTTCTTGGGTTCCTTTTCCTCTAAAATTTGCATCCAGAGGACCATCAAAGACAAGGCCATCACGCAACTTGCTGTGATACTTCTTACTCTTACATTCCTTTAGAAAATTTGGTGAACCTTGCAACTGACTGTAGACTTGTTTTGGCCAGAATAGGTATAGGAAACTCGTCCGTTTTGCGTCAGGTAATTTGTAAAACCGTTGAGGTGAACCCTAAAGACCTCATTTTAACCCGTTGGTTCACTTCTATACACCAGAGTAGTTTGGCTGAATAAATCCGTAAGTATATACAGCACTTGTCAATGCCTCCAGACAAGTTCTTGAAAATCATAGCTAGTAAACCAGTTCTAATGCAGCTTAAGGTAAATCCAAGCTTGTTAACACTACTGCAGGCATTCGATAATGAATTTAAACGAATGGCTGGTATATAAACCGTGTTATGAATTTACTTCCAGCATCAAAGAATTTCATATGCCATGCAAATCATATCGCAAAAACCATGAAAATTGTTTGTCAACAATAATCTTTTCACAATTTCCATATCCAATCTCCCTGTTGCACGCCCAACATCAATGCTGGGCACTTGCCATCAAATTCTTAAGAAAATTTACTTCGACTTACCTCCACTTGCAAATTTCTTTAGCTTCCCTGCAAGCAAACATATTCAAGCAACTATTAATTTCAAAATCTTGGAACCTAACCCCGAATTTGGATTTCCCCGTGGCAACTGCAATTCATTGAACAATCACAAAGCTCTGCTAGCAGAACCCACATAGCAAAGGCCAAAGCAACTCAATAATTCATACATCACCTCAATAAATAAACGACACATGTTTTTCCATCTGGATCGCAGTATTTAAAACATACATCAAGAAATTTCAACACATTGAATCTACTCTTGTTCATCCGCAATGCATCTATCAAAGAGCCATGTTCAGGTGGGACACAGGCACAAGGAGCCTGTTCAGATAGGTTGCAAGACTGGAATAGACTGCAACTGTGTATCTCCCAAGTCCCTGCAACAAAAATTAGATAGAAAATAAGTTTATTAAATTTAATATAATATTTATGTTCACACCCAGACATAAAGAGCAAATATGTAAGACAAGTACCACCAAAAATATTTCCCGGGGAGAAGATATAGAAAAGCTTTAGTGCTCAAAATCGACGCCTTGGCTTAGCTTCTGCAACTGAGACTCGAATTGCTCTGCCATCCAATTCCTGCACCAAACAAACTTCAGTAAGTTTGTAGCTAAGTAGACTTCTAAGTGCATTAGGAAAATAGCATGAGTAAATATCAGATTTGACATGGTATAAACTTAGGAGTTGCATTTTAACAAAACTTCATGCATTATTCAAGGAGCCATTATGGTAAAAACATATGATCTTCAAAAGACTCTTGCCAAACATATACATTTGTATGCATAAGTCCTTAAATGAATGCAAATCAACTGTATTACAGATTTTATCCAAAAAACATCAGGCAAGTGACAACCAATACTCTCGAATGCAACAAGACAAAACACAAATGATTGACACATAAACTTAACTGCAAGACTAGCAATTTTAGAATCTTAGATTCAGCACATGATAGCCCACCCAAAGAATATAACATATCTTCAAGAAAATTGGAAATGATATACTTACAACGCCATTTAAGGAGCCAACGGCATCCTCAACCTCTTCAGCAGAACTGTAAGTAACAAAACCAAAGCCCTTTGATCTACCACTATCCCTGTCAAAAACCACTCTAGCATCCATCACCTTCCCTTTCTCTCTAAACAACGTCTCAAGCGCCAAGCTATCAACATTCCATGAAAGGTTACCGACATAAACACGATTGCTAGAATCAAAGGTTTCACCACCTCTAGCCCCAGGGCCTCTCGAGAAGGAAGTTTCCCTCTGGGGAGGGGGTCCAGAATTCACCCTCAATGGCCTCCCATCGAGTTCCTGCATGGAAAGCTATCACTTAGATACAATAAACCTAACTTTTATGAGCCACAACCTGGTAATAAATATAAACGGGATGCATTAAATGGGACACGGACAATTATAATTAAATTTGATAATTTTGCAAACTACGCTACGAAATCCTCTATGTATCTCCGTTTATAAGGGACTTACAAAGCCATTGAACTGTTGAGAAGCTGCTTCAACTTCTTCAATAGTTGACATAGTCACAAAACCAAATCCTCTGCTTCTCCCAGTTACCTTGTCATATTTTACCTTCAAAAAGTAACAAGTTCAGCACATTAAAGCAAATGGTTACTAATCTTTCAAATAAAGGCCAATCCAACCTCTGAAACTAGACCATAAGGACCTTATTGCATCCCATCAAACATCTTATGAATTATACAAGCAATCTTTTATTCCTTACATTGGCTACACTAAAAACCGTATGGAAAAAAAATGTATCTTTTAAAAAACTGAAAACACTCAAAATACTATAATTAACTTCAAATAAATGTTGCAATTTAGAGAAAATATATAAGAATTAAAAACATAAAACAGAAGCAAAGCTAACAGAGAAATAAAAGGAGGGTCTTTAAAAGCAAAGGAAGAGGGAGAAAATACCTCAACCATCTCAACATTTCCAGCAGATTTAAAGAGATCAGCAAGCTGGGCGCTGCTAACATTAAAAGGTAGATTACCCACAAACAATTGGAGGTCGGGAGAGAAACTGGGCTCGTCTCCATCACCAAAGACATCCTCTTCTTGCCCGAATTCAGATGAAATGGCAACACTTCTCAGAAACCGAGAGGACAAAGGTTGCTGTTGCTGTTGCTGAAAGGAGAGAAAAAGAGAACCGGGCTTGATAGAAGAAGTAGAGGAGAGGGATAAAAAAGAGAGCGAAGTGGGTTTGCTGTAGAAAGATTTTATGGTGTTTGGGTGGTCAAGCGATGGTAGGACTAGCGAAGAGGCAGATGTTGCAGACATGGTTTCCTTCTTTTCCTGCGTGTTTTGCAAGGAGAAACCAAGTGGTGAATATAGATAGACGGGGAAAAGATAAAGATAAGGTGGTTCTTGAAACACAGCAGGTAGGTTTATGGAAGTATAGTTTTCAAGGGAGACGGAGATATTTATGTGCGCTGAGGGCAGGGCTTAGGGCCTCCTCCTTCCAGTTTGGTTTCTTGGGGTGTCAACGTAGACCGCAGCTGAGGGTTTGGTTTTGCACGAACAAGTGGTAGATTTTTAGGTTTGGGTGCAAGGGCCATTCAATCTTGATACTAGATAGATATGATTAGGGTAGAGGACAAGCTAGGTGAAGATATTTACTGACAAATGGATAACCTTCTTCTTGCGCGGCTCCTCCAACTCCCCCCTCTCCTCTTCGGAACCCTTTGTGTTATGTGGACCTCTGTCTGCCACTCGAAGACACCTTTTAAGGATTAGTTTTTTTCTTGGTACAAGGAGGGCCCAAAGGCCCAAACCGATTAAACTAACCCGACGTCGTTCTTTCTACCCTCACCATGAATTTCTACTTCCAGTTTCTTCGCACTTAATACACACCAAAATTGATCCTTTTCGCCGAAATTAATCCTTACGTGATTAGCCAAAATCTTTCTCTGCTTATTTTTTCAACTATTTTCAATCTCATCTATCATAAATATAATGAAAATAAAATTTGAAGATTGAAACATAAAAATATAAAACTATAAGGAATAAATATATAAAAATAAAAAACTTTGAGGACCCATGTGTATTTTTATGCCTCCAGAACAATAAAAAATGAATTTTTCCCTACATTGCAGTCCATAATAGCTTTGAGTGCAGAAGATAAGTTATACCATAAAAAAATCTACATCAATTAGTTTATTTTATAATGTTTTTAATATTCTAGCTAGGCCATCTATATTTTAAAAAATGAAGTTATAATCATCTTTTTTTTTATCTTTTTTTTATCTTATTTAATAATTTAAAATTTTATATTTTACTTGACTCATTCCTGGTGACCCGCTATTTATTCTCCATCTCCGTTATTCATTAGAAGTAGGGAATATATAATTTCACTAGAAAAAATCTACTTTAATTTTTGTAGATATTATGAATAAATTGCTAAGGATTTTTTTTTGTAGTAATCTATCATTCACATTTGTGTGTTAAGTTAGTGGTTAAGTGGTTGTTTGAATTTGTTTACAGGTAAAGGGTATTTTGATCGTGTTTTAGAATAAGTTAAAGCTTTCAACCTTTTCTTTTATTTCTCATGAGAAATTCTATCTATATAGGGTTTGGTGTTTAATATTTGCTTCCTATGGTTGTTGTTTTTTATGCTAAATTATTATAATTAATCATATGATGTGTAGTTGACTAATTTCATATTGAAAATGACTCTAAAATAAAAAAAAATTAATTAAAAAAATTAACCAAACTTGTTTTTATATTTTAGGCTCAGACAGAGAATGATCCTTAAAAGTTCAATTAATCTCGATCTATTCTTATATTTTATATCATGTTCAATATACCTTTCTAGTAGATATTTTTATATAAATTACCATAAATGAGAAAACAGTCATTAGATTATTCAATCTTTGATTTTTATTCTATTTAAGTGTGCTCCAATAACTAACTTTGAAGATACAAATATGAGTGGATTTAACTTACATATGTCAATCTCTAAGTAACATGTGGAAAAAAAATAAGTCACACTTGTATTTATTAAGAAAAGAGAAAAGAATAGAAAAGTCTATATAAAAGAATAGTGAAACTGTAAACCTCGTGTTAAGCAAGCAATGTATTTTTAAATTTAAAAATAAAAGAAAAAATTTTACGAGTTGGGGTGAAATTTCCAAATAATTAGCATAAGGACTCAAATGAAATAAAAATTAAATTGATACAGGAAAAGTACCAATAGTTGGATCTTTAATAGAAATAATGTATAGGACGATTTAAAAGTGGCATTTTCATAAATAAAAGCAAGTTATCCTCTCTCTTTTTATAAAGAAGCTGATGCTATTAGAGAGGGAAAAAGCTTGAAAACTCCTTTTTTATCTTTTATTTTCTTTATTATTATTAAATCATCATCTAGTATTATACTCATTAAAAAACCCTAATTGATCTTTAAAATTTTAAGGTAATGAACTGGTAATGCTTGAAGAAATATATTATCACCCTAAATTATCATATATAAGATAAATTGTATTGTTATTTATCTTATATTTCTAATGATTTATCACGGTTAATTTATCAGTGGTATTTCTATATAAATGATAATGGATTAATTGCAATGAGTTGAACTCTGGATGATATTTCAACCTTATCTTTTCTAGGACTGGGTCATTTTTATCATTTCTAATTATATGATAAATTAATGTATCTAAAATCAAATACTCTTAATCAAGACATGTAATTAATGATAGTCTATTAGGATATATCAATAAATAATTAGATGGGCCTATATGGGCTTATTGAACCTTGCCAAATCCTAAAAAAAGTTGTCACTGAATGATTTATTTATACAACTATAGCTCATCCTATAATACAAAGGTTCACTTATAATTTTGATTCATGAATTTTTTACACTTAATCTTGAATATCCAAGTAGTGACCCTTACAGGTTTATTTACTTGGAAGTAGGATATTATGGCATAACGATCTATTTTTAAACTACTTTGGAAAATTATGTCTGTAGATTCATTTCTCCAAAGTATTGATACATTTAACTTTCACATTTACAATTTAATTTCAGGGTATTACCCAGAATAAGTGGTTATTCACATAAGTTGGTAAGACTCAAGTATATACAACCACAGTAAATCAATAATTTATTCAAAGCTAGGATATTTACATTACATATAAATAAATCACCTTATCATCCACAATAAACACTTAAAAGTAATGAACTTTAAGAATTCATTTATGTTAATAATCATTAATAGATATTTAACTTATATATTTTTAAAGAAAGTTTTGACTATTAAAAATAAAATTATAAGATATACGTGTTACTTCTGATCAACATCCAAAATCATAATTTGGTATAAGCTCATTTATTTTAGAAATTTTAGATAAATAACATATTGACTATTAAGATTTTTTACTCGAAAGTAATTAAGTACAATTAAGAACCAAGTAAAAAGTTTTTAAAAGTATTAGAATGTTGGTCTTCTGAGGGCTTTTTAATGTGAGTTAAAACCTTGATTGGTTTTATAAGCAAATTATAGAACATAATGCAAATGTATGCATAAATGTAAACAGTATTATAAAAAAAAAAAACAAGTCCATGCATAAATAACACGAGGGAATGACCAAGAACATTAAATATGAGGAAAATACAAATTATGAAAAATTCAGCCTAAATGTATAAAAATCAAAACACTTGAAAACACATAAAATATATTTATAATACACACTTTTCCATAAAACATATCATGACAAAAAAAGCTCAAACAAAGTGTCCACACAACATATATATATACACTATCAATCTTAAAGTTTGTTTAAACCAATAATTCCATGTATTTAATAAATTCTCCATATCTTTGAAGTGAAATCTTTATATCTCTAATAAAATCTCCACGTCTCATGTAATGTCTCTATTTACAGCATTTTACTAAAGTTATAAAGCATTCTTCATTTCATATGAAAATGTTCTTTAAAGTTTCTACCTTTTTCTTTAACAGTAAAAATATATTGAATGTTCTTATAAACATAGTACTCTAAAGCTTGAAGAGAAAAGATTAATGAGTCTTTGAGATTGCATGCAATGTTAAAGACTGAGGCAAATGATGATACCAAATTATTAAAAATAATAAAGAGAGAGAGAGAGAGAGAGTTATCTACATAGGCTTGAACTAGAAGGAATGTTTTTTGTCCACTTGGGTTTGCCCTAAATAGACTACTTTTAATTTTCTTAAGTGAGACCTAAGCATACTCATTTTGTTTTGCTTGGCAACCAAATTGGGTTGAATTTTAATTTGCTTGGTAGATCAAGCAAACTTGCTCCAAATGGATGACCATGTCCACGATGTCGTAAGCCTTCTGACAGCCACTGTTAAGGTCTCTATCAAATCTCACAAATATCTCACACTTATAATGTATATTACGAGCTCAAATAAGTTAGGACAACACAACACACCATACATTGGTGTTATGTAACATAAATCTTACTACCTATTTATACTTATGAACTCAATATAACGCTTACCTTTCTTACAAATGGTTATCACTCATTAACCTACCTCACCAATAGTTATCATCAATGTAAGCTAGTAAGAGACTTGTTTTTTAAGAAAGCATGGAAGTCACTCTGTTAACTCATTAACTTGTGGTCAAATCCAATTATCCTATCAACTCATCAACTATTTGTGAAATGGCCCATTTCTAATTCAACGTTTCTCTGACTTTATCATAGAAATTCTAATTCTAGTTCTATTTAAAATTACTAAAGAATCTATATAAACAAAATAAAATCACATATGGATCAATTGAAAAGGCTTAAATGGCTAGGTGGGTGATAACACAATTAAATATGGAAAAACCAAGATTACTCCTGACACAACTAAAAGATTAATATCTTCTCTCAAGTGCAGGAGTGTCAAAGAAATAAATAACCCGGCAAGATCGGGGTCGAACCATAAGGACGTTAATTGTATAAATTATAAACAACAATAATAACAATAACAACAACAATTACAATAATAGTAATAGTAATAGTAATAACAATAATAAAGAAAAAGAAAAAGAAGAAAAATTGATGAGAACTTTGAGATGAAAAATTAACGTAAGGATTAAACAACAATAACAAACAATGTAAATGTTAGAGGATCTACTAATGGTATGTCAAACAAGTATAGTATAAACTCTTATTATTCAATTAAAAACTACACATAAAGAAAGTTCCAATCAGATTATAAATTGTTAACACGATTACATTAATCATCTTATTCAATTAATGTTAATACTTGTTAATTTCGTCAAGCATTCATGATTATAACTTATGTTAACAACAAATCAAGTTCATTTCATAGCTCAGGTGTTGGTTATACTATACAGTATGGGTTATGAAAGTGCCAAGCATTTGTTGTACCAATTGTTATACAACATAAATCTAGATTAGTCATTTAACAAGCAAAGTATTAAAGAGTGAACAAGATAACAAATATAAAACATGTTAGTATCAAACATTAAAGTTCATATTAAGTTTACATTATACTTATTCTTACACTATTAGTGTAACCTTTTCACCTTGACATAATAAATTTAGTTAGACATAATGAAAGAAAGAAAAATAAAAAAATAAAATAAGAACATAAATAAAATAAAATTTAACTAAGTAAATGAAAGGAAAAAAAAGGCATAAACTTGATATTAATGAAAGCAAAGGATAAATATTACAAAAAAAAATACAAAAAGAGAAATCAAGAGCATGATTTTAATCTAGAAACCAAAATGCCTAAATGCATGGCAAATACCTCCTTTTATAGGCCAAAATTGAGAAATATTAATTTGAAAACTAATTAATGAGTGGGTGACCAACTCTTGACTTGGTGACAATTATTATCTTCTCTTGTTTGCCCAAAACGTATTGATAACGTCAAAATTGAAGCCACTTGAAAACATAACAGTTATTGGAAATTTCTCAACTTTCTTTTATAAAAAATTCAATTTATTTAAACTTCTAGAACTCCAGATATGGCCAAAATACTAAACAGTGCTCAGGCTGGAGGACATATTCGAGCTTCTTTGTTGTTGTAACAATTTGGACTTGAAAATGGCCTTTTTAAATCCTGGACTCCATATAAAAGTTGTAGGCCTATGTCTTACCTTTCCATCCATATAAAGTAAACCTAAAGCTGAGATCTATAGCTCCAGATATGACCCAATTACCGAACAGTGTTCTGGTTTGGATTACACCGACATCTCTTTTCTAAGTTTGATCATCTCTTTATCCTTTCAATTTCAGTTCTTAAATTCATCAATCAATCCTTTCATTTATGTGATAGGCCTGCATTTAAAATGAACATTTACCAAAAATTAAAGGTATCTCATATTATTAGATATATTATTATAAAACATGCTTTAGTTAAGAAGTTATTAATACTTCAAGTGCAAAATGATGATATAAAACCTTGCTAAAAATACATTTTTAAGTATCAATCACACCCAAATGTATATCCCAATTCTCAATTAAGTCCAAAAACAAAAATTGCATTAATTTGATATGAAATTTTTCAATCAAATCCCTGATTAATTTTTTGCTAAGGTTTACATCAAATTTTATTTAACATGGTATTTTTCTATTGCATCAAACATAAGCAGTACATTAAACATAAAATATTAATGAACTTTGAAAAAAAAAAGAACTGAATTGAAAAATAGATGAAATGATAATTAATTAATAAAATATTTTGATTCCAAGTATTCTTTAGGGGTGATCATTTCAGGTTCGATTCGGTTTTTATTAACTAAAATTGGTTTTTAAAAAAAAATCAAAACCAGATCAAACCAACCAGTTTTAGTTTGGTATGGTTATTTTAGGGAAAAAAACCTGTTTAAATTGATTTGTCTCGGTTTTTTCTTGTTTGACTTTATTTTTTCTAGTTTGGCTAGATTTGTTTTGGGTTCGATTCTATTTTTTCGATTTCAAGCTTATAAAACCAAAACCAAACCAATTGATTTTTTACAGTTTTAATCAGTTTTTTTCATGGTTCAGTTTTTTTGATTATTTTTTTATTTTCTTAGTTTAATCAATTTTTTAGTTTTTTTGCTCATCTCTAATATTTTTAAAACAAAATACTTTTTTGTTATTGCTAACTATCCAACAAAGTCATTCACCATTTTACCAATACCTAACTCATTAGAAAGTGTTTGGTATTACAATCAAACTATTGTTATAAAAAAAAATATTTTTTGTTTTAAATTAATTTTTTTATATTTTTAGATTGTCTTAATGTAAAAATAATAAAAATAATTTTAAAAAATATATATTATTTTGATGAATTTTTAAATAAAAAATACTTTGAAAAGCAATCACTACCCCTATTATTTAAGCTATTAATTGCATTGAATCCTTTTCCAATGTATATTAAAGATAGCAGCAATGAGATAGTTCTTATTAAATTATGTGATTAGTACTTAAAAATGCATTTCTATCAAAGTTTTATATTATTATTTTATACTTAAAGTATTAATAACTCCTTAGATAGTATATGTTTTATAATAACATATCTAATAATACAAGATAATTTTAATTTATGGCAAATGTTCATTTAAATGTAGGCTTATCACATAAATCAAGAGATTGATTAATGAGTTTAACTACTAAAAGTAAAAAGACAAAGAGAAGGCTAAGCTTAGAAAATAGATGTTGGTTTAGTCTAAATTGAAACACTATTCAGTCATTGGATCATATCTGGAGTTATAGAACTTAGATTTGGGTTTGCTCTATATGGATGAAAAGTTAAGACATAGACCTAAAACATTCATGGAATACAAAACTCAATTTTACTGTTTGAAAGTCTAAATCCTAGCAATAACAGAGAAGTCTGAATATGTCCTACAGCCTAGATATTGTTCAGTATTCAACCCATATCTCAAGTTCTAAAAATCCAAATAACCTCAATGTTTTTTTGTTAGAAAACTTTTATGATAGAAGTTTGTTCAAATTCTAATATTAGCAATGATGTTTCGTTTAGAAAAGAATATAAGAATTGTCATCAAGTTAAGATATGGTCACCTACTCAACAATTAATCAACAAATTAATAATTTATAATTTTAGCCTAGAAAAGAAGGTATTTACCATGCATTTAGGTATCTTGGTTTTCATATCAAAATCATGTTCTTGCTTCTTCTTTATATATTCTTATAATGTTTACATTTTGCTTTCATTAATCTCTTGTTTATTTTTTTCATTTCATTTCTTTTACTTAGTTAACTTATATCTTATTTATGTTTTTATTTTGTTTATTTATGTTTCTATTTTTTTATTATATTTAGTGAAGTTTATTATGTTAAGGTGAAAAGGTTACACTAATTATATAAGAATAAGTATAGTGTAAACTCAAGATGAACTTTAATGTTTAATAATAACATGTTTTGTATTTCTTATCTTGTTCAATTTTAATACTTTGCTTGTTAAATAGTTACTCTAAATTTGTGTTGTATAACACTTGTTACAACAAATACTTAGCACCCTTATAGCCCAATCATATGGTAATTAGTACTTAAAAGTACATTTTTTTATCAAGGTTTTATATCATTATTTTGCACTTGAAGTATCAATAACTCCTTAACTAAAGCATGTTTTATAATAGCACATCTTATAATATAAGATATATTTAATTTGTGGTAAATATTTATGTTAAATATAGACCTATCACATAAATAAAAGAATTGATTAATGACTTTAAGAAATGAAATTGAAAGGATAAAGAAATGGTTAAACTTCGAAAAAAGATGTCAGTGCAATCTAAACCAAAACACTATTCGGTAAATAGGTCATATCTAGAGTTGTAGATCTTAGATGTAGGTCTACTTTATATAGATGGAAAGGTAAGATATAGGCCTACAACTTTCATATGGAACCCAAGACTTACAAAGACCATTTTAAAGTCCAAATTATAGCAACAACAAAAAAGTTTAAATCTGTCCTCCAGCCCGAGCACTATTTAGTGTTTAGCCTATATCTGGAGTTCTAGAAGTCCAAATGACCTAAATATTTTACACAAAAAAGATGATAAGTCAATCTTTGAGGGTAAGGAAGGGGTTGAATTTGAAAATTATAAAGAAACGGTTGATTCCCCACTAGCGCTTCCATTTCCTCATGCCATGACTAAACAAATGAAAGTCAATCACAACTCTGAAAATTTTGAAACTTTGAAATAGGTAAAAATCAATATACCTTTGTTGGATGCTATTAAACAGGTTTCTTCCTATGCTAAATTTTTAAAAGATCTATACACGGTGAAGAGAAAATTGAATGTGAAAAGAAAAGCCTTTTTAGCCGAACAAGTGTCTTTCTTCGGAACAATAATCCTTTAAAATATGAAGACTCAAGTTGTCCTATAATTTCTTACCTTATTGGAGAACATAAAATTAAAAGAGCCTTACTTGATCTTGGAGCCAGTATGAATTTACTTCCATATTCAGTTTTTCAAAATCTCAATTTAGGTGAGTTAAAACCAACTTCTATAACTCTTTTACCTACCGATAGATCTGTAAAAGTGCCTAGAGAAAATTAAAGATGTGTTCGTACAAGTCGATAAATTCATTTATCCTGTAGATTTTATTGTCTTGAACACATAACCTGTTAAAGTATGTAATTCATTTTTTGTTATTTTAGGACGTTCATTTCTTGTAACTTATAATGCATTGATTAATTGTAGGAATGGACTGATGAAGCTATTATTTGGAAATATGACATTGGAGATGAATATTTTCAACATTTGCAAGCAACCTGGAGATAATAATGAATTATATGAAGTAGATCATATTGAGGAATTAGTTTATGATCAACTTGAATCCACTTTAAGTAAAAATAAGTTGGATGAATTTAAAAATTTATAAATGATTTATTCTCAGTAAAAAATCACGGATGAAAAAGACACCAAAAATATTGACACAGATCTTTTGTCAAGAGTGACAATAAATTCAACATCCAACATTACACCAATCAATGATTACTTTCCTGATGAATCCTTACTTTTTCTTAATCCTATGCCTTGGTAACATAAAAATAATATTTTTCTTGATTCAGGAAATTTGCCAGCTCATTGGGATACCTAAGATAAAATAAATTTTTTGGGTGACGTGCAAAACTTTTATCGAGATGACCCTTACTTATTCAAATATTGTCTTGATCAAATATTTTAAAGATTCATTCCCGATAATGAGGTAAGTAATGTCATTAAACTTTGTCATTCTGAAGCATATGAGAGTTATTTCTTATTAAAAAGACAGCTATAAAAATCTTTCAAAATAGATTTTATTATCCCACCATGTTCAAGGACTCACATGTATTCTGCAAAGCTTGTGAAAATTGTAAAAAGTCAAGATTCATTTCAAAACATAAGAAATATTTAGATAATCTTTTATCGACTCTTGAGATGCATCCTATTAGAGATGTACATCGTGTAATTCATGATTTATGGCCTTATTTCATAAAGAACATAATCAACTTAGTCTTGTGAATCTAATTAAAAAAGACTATATTTGCCAGTTTTTAAGAAAACTGGATGGGAAACCTATCCTCGACCTATAGAGGGCGTTTTCCATATTTTAAAAATTTAGCATAAAAAAGAACCTCTTTAATAGCATCCAGCAAAAGTATATTGATTCTTACCTGTTTGAAAGTTTTAAAAATTTTAAAGTTGTGATTGATTTTCCTTTGTTTGGTCATGACATGAGGAAATGGAAGCGCTCGTAGGGAATCAATCATTTCTTTGTAATTTAAGTCTACTTTATATGGATGGAAAGGTAAGACATAGGCCTACAACTTTCATAAAATGCCATTTTCAAGTTCAAATAGTAGTAACAACAAAGAAGTCTGAATATGTCCTCCAGCCCGAGCACTGTTCAATGTTTGACCCATATCTGGAGTTCTAGAAGTCCAAATAACCTGAAGTTTATACATAAAAAAGCTGAGACAATTTCCTATAACCTTTATGTTTTTAAGTAGTTTCAATTTTGATGTTATCAATGACGTTTTGGACAGACAAGATGAGATAAGGATTGTTATCAAGTTAAAAGTTGATCACCCACTTATCAATTAGTCATCAAATCAATAGTTCTTAATTTTGGCCTATAAAAGGAGGCATTTGTCATGCATTTAGGTATTTGGTTTCCAGATCAAGATCATGCTCTTACTTTCTCTCTTTGTATTTTTTTTGTAATGTTTATGCCTTTCATTTACTTAGTTAAATTTTATCTTATTTATGTTCTTATTTTTTTTATTTATTTTTCTTTCTTTCATAATGTTTAGTTAAGTTTATTATGTCAAAGTGAAAAGATTATACTAATGGAGTAAGAATAAGTATATTGTAAACTTAATATGGACTTTAATATTTGATACTAACATGTTTTGTATTTGTTATCTTGTTTACTTTTTAATATTTTACTTGTTAAATAACTAATCTAGATTTATATTATATAACACTTAGTACAACAAATGCTTGGCACTCTCATAGCCCATATTGTATGGTATAACCGACACCTGAGCTATGAAAGGAACTTGATTTATTGTTAACATAAGTTATAATCATGAATGCATGATGAGATTTATAAGTATTAGCATTAATCAAATAAGATAACTAATGTGATCATGTTAACAATTTATAATCTGATTGGAACCTCCTTTGTGTGTAGTTTTTAATTGAATAATAAGAATCTATACTATACTTGTTTGACATACCATTAGTGAAACCTTTAACCTTGACATTAGTTATTATTATTGTTTAATCCTTACATTAATATTTCATCTCAAAGTTCTCATCATTTTCTTCTTCTCCTTCTTCATTTACTTTACTACTACTACTACTACTACTACTACTACTATTGTTATTGTTGTTGTATTATTGTCATTTATAATTTATACAATTAACCTCCCTTTGGTTTGACCCCGGTCTTGTCGTGTTAAGTTACTTCAACACTCATGCACTTGGGAGAAGACATCAATTTTATGGTCGTGTCATATAGTATAACTGACACTTATGGTAGGAAAGCAACTTGATTTGTTGTTAACATAAGTTATAATCATAAATACCTGACAATATTTACAAGTATTAATATTATTCAAATAAGATAACTAATGTAATCATGTTAACAACTTATAATCTGATTGGAACCTTCTTTATATGTGGTTTCCAATTGAGTAATAAAAAGAGTTTATACCATACTTATTTGAAATACTATTAATGGATCCTCTAACCTTGATATTTTTTTATTGTTTAATCTTCAAATTAATCTTACATCTTAAAGTTCTTTTTAACTTCTTTCTTCTTTTTCTTCTTCTTCTTCTTCTTATTATTATTATTATATAGTTAACATCCTTATGGTTCGATCCCGGTCTTGTTTGGTTATTTATTACTTTGACACTCCTGCACTTCAAAAAAAACATCTATCTTTTTTACAAGACCAAAAGATTAATGTTTTCTTTCAAGTTGTTTTCATAACACAAGTGTCGGTTATACTATACGGTTAAGCTATAAAAGTGTCAAGTATTTGTTGTACCAAGTGTTATACAACACAAATATAGACTAACCATTTAATAAACAAAGTATTAAAAGTGAACAAAATAATGTAAAAAAAGAACTATAGCCCCCTCACATAATATTGTTTATTGAAGTGACACTATTGTTACACAGAATTGTTTTTAAAAAAAGAACTATAGCCCCCAATATTATCATTGTATTTGATACTGTAATTATCTTTGATAAAGTGACACTATTGTTACACAGAATTTTTTTTAAAAAAAAGAACTATAGCCCCCTCACATAATATTGTTTATTGGGCGAGTGTTTTCTTCTTTGTTTTTTCCTTGATCTTAAAGCATTTTCTGTTCTTTTTTTTTTATCCTTCTATATTTCATTTACTAAAAATTTAATCTTGTTGCTTATAAGAATTTAAAACTATAAGAATTAAATTTGACACTAGGCAAAGATGTAGGCTTTTCACTGTTCACAATGCACCCAAAAAATCATTTTTTTCACACTTTGATCCTTGAGTTTAAAAGAGAAGAGGGAGAGTCACCATAACCCAGAAAAAAAATAGAGAAAAAAGAAAATTGTTAATTATTCACATTCCAACAACCAAAAAGGATGATATTATTGTGAATTGATTTAATTTTATTTAGATATTTTTCTACCCCTTTACTTGCAATAAAGTAGATTGTGATTGGGGATTTAAAAAAAAAATTGGGTTGATTTTTGGTTTCTTAACCAATTAAAGGTTGTTTTGAGTTTAAATATGAGTTTATAGGGTTTATATATATATATATATATATCCTTCCAAATTGAAATGGGTTTTCTATATCCATGAAGTCAAAGCTCGATTTTCTCGTCATCTAAAACCAGCATACTTTTTTCTTTAAAAGAAAATGATGGACAAGCATGTGGGTGTAGTCTTAAATGCCACCTATTTAGCTTTCTTTATAATGGATAAAAAACATGGTTTTTTTTTTGGAATTTATGTGTTATATAAAATAACGTACCATATAGTATATTATTTAAAATTTTATGTGACACATAAATGAGTGTATAATGAAAAAACAGGATTACACTAATTTTTAAAATGGTAATCCACAATAACTCAATTCTGCAAAAGCTTGATTATTTTTTCTACTTGGTGTTCAAATCCTTTTAATTTCTTTTGAATATATGCTTACGTGGAATTAAAGATATTTGTTATGTTAATTGGCTAAATATGTTAAAAGGAGAAAACATCTTTGATTAGGGAATTAAGTTTAAAATTTCCTTGTTTTTTTGAATGAAAAAATTCTTACTTTTGGTTCTATTATTATTATTATTATTTAGATCAAAATCTAGTAAAATAATATTATATGTTCATATTCTAAGGGAACCATGCGGGTGAAACTTATGATAGCTTCTGAACACTAAAATTATACATTTTATTAATAGAATCTCAAATAAGCCTATACTCTCTCTTTTTAACTCAGTTTCAAACAAAATTATACTTAGTGTGTTTAAAAAAATTATTTTTTACTATTTTTTTCCTTCAAATATAACTTCTTAAACTAGTTGAGTTTTCATAATATAGTAAAGACCCGTGGGCTAGTCAAATTTTTCTTAACATAAAAAAAATATCTGGATAATGATAATATTTTTTTTTAAAAAAAGAAAAACTTGAGAATAAAGTCATTGATTCAAATAGACTTGGTAAGCTTAATTATTTTAATAATATTGATTATAAAAAAATGATACTAAAAAAAGATAATAACTAATTAAAAAAATAAATGTTTACTAATATTATGAAATGATAGACACTCTAAATATTCTTAAAGGATCCCAACTATGTTATTTGATATTAAAATAAAAATTGAATGAGAACGGGATATTCTCGTAAAGGGAAAAATCAAGAAAATTCAAAGCTTAATTATTAACAAATCAAACACTAAATAATATATTAAAAAGCAAATAAAAAGAATAAAAAACATGCAACTTGTGTCGACATGCTAAATTTATGGTTCAGTTGTGAGATAGAATTAACTTCATATAAAACAATTAAATAAAATAATGAAGGTCAATTCTAAAAAATTAAATAATAAAAAATAAAATTAAAATATAATCAATTAAAAAAATAAAAAACTCTAGTCAACTTGAATTAACTCGATTAACCTGCAACCTAAGTTATAAGATTGAGATAACATCATAAAATAGAAAAGTAACAAAAATCACGAAATTGAATGTTTAATGATCTAATATCAAATGATAAAATAAAAAATAAAAATCAAATCAAGCTAATCTTTAAAACTTGTGACCATATATGAGACCAAATTATCCCATAAAGGACAAATCCAAAAAATTCATGAAAAGAAATTCTCAATCATCCAAAATTTAAAAAAAAATAAGTAGTAATCAAAAGTATGATGATCAAATCTAATATTAAAATTAAATAAAAATTTTAAAAATAAAATAAAATAAGAAAAAAAATATAAAAATAGCAATCAAGAGAATGATGACCATTAAATGAAATAAAATAATGAGGGATGAAGTTGAAAAATAAAATAAACTAGAAAAATGATAAAAAAAAAAGAAAAAATAGTAATAAAAGGAATGAAAACCAAATATGATAAAGAAAAAAAATTGGAGGATGGTGAAATTGAAAAACAACTCAGATTTTATAAATCATTTCAAATAAAATTAATAGCAATCAAAAGAACATTGATTAAAGTGAAAGGAAAAATAAATTGAAGAGGTTTTTTAAAAAAATTAGAGGGGCATATGTGGAAATTGAGGGGAAGAAAGAAAAGAAAAGAGGAAAAAAAGATTATTGGCATCAAACTTGAGGTTTATTGGCCATACGTGTTTTTTAAAAATGAAGGGGCCTCTGAGATAATCTGAAAAACGTTTAAAAACCACTATTTTTTTGTTGAAAGATATAACATGCACCTCCTACATGTGTTGCACGAGCCAACCACTTTTATTTTAAAACAATACACACACACACACATATATATATATATATATATTAAATTGCTCATGTTTAAACTTGACTATACAAAAACAACTTTGAATGCTAACTTAGTAATTTCTTATTATAAGGATAATTATATCATTTTATTATGCTAAAATAAATAAAAAGATGGAGAATCTCCCCGGAGCAAGTTTAATATTACTTGCTTTTAAATGTAAATAAGTAATTTTACTGTACTAAAAAAATATAAAAAAACCAATTTATCCTAATTATATTTGTATTAACTAGGAAGTCATTAGGAAAGATGGTATTACCCCATCAACAAGACTATTGGTTTTTGTCGATAAAAGCAAAAATACAAATATATTATTAAAATATGTAATATTTTGTGTTAATCTACATTGATATCTTTTATTTTTTTTTTAAAAAAATTAACTTCAATATTTTTTTCTTGTTATTGTTTGACATGAATCACATAAAATAATATGAACCAGATATTTTTATTTTTAATGAATAATAAAAAAAAGAATGTATTTTTCCTCGCACCAAGAAATTATTACTTAAAAAACATCATCTTGTCTTGGGAAATAATAAAAGCCAATAATGTTTAGAAACACACTAGATATGTTGCTCATGCATTTTTACGGGTTGAATAATTTTTTATGTAAAAAAAGTGATGGGTTACAAAAAATTCAAGTCCCATATTATTGATTACAGTGATAATTTAAAAAATATATAAAAAAACAATGAAAAACACTAATGAAAAAAAAAAACCACATCCTAGCCTATTCAAATCATCAAACATTTAGATGCTAACTTAACTAAAAAAAAAAGAAGAGTCAAACTTAAAAAAAAATAAACTTTAAAAAGAGAGGGAAATCCAAGCAAACCTAGGCAAACTTTCTGAATTTAGTCTAATATAAAAAACTCACAACTTATTAAATAACAAATCCGTGTTCAATCAAGAAGGTTAAAAGTTATTCAAATTATTTTTGAATGATAGAATTGTTGAAAAAAATATTAATAAAAAAATTTACAACAGAAAAGGAATAGTAAAAAGAAATAGGGATACAATTTGATAGGAAAAAACCCAATAGGATGAAATCTAAAAACAATTATAAAAAAATGCAATTAAAAGATTTAAGACCAAACTTAAAAGATTAAAAAGATCATGGGGTGAAATTAAAAATCATTTGTAATATGATATATTTTTTATAGATTAAAAAATATTGAAAGCTAAACCAATAGAATCAAATCGAAAAAAATAAGAAAACAAAAGTTCAAAAAAGAGAATTAAACTAAAGAAAATAACAAAACAAAATTTAAGGATGAAGATGAAAAAAAAAACCCATCAATTTAGAAAAAGAAAAAAGAGAGGAGAAACTCGATAAATCTCTTAAACTTGGTCTAATTATCCTAAGAAAGTTTTTATTCAAATTTAATCAAGAAACATAATTCTTAATTAATTTAATTTTAAATTATAAAATTGATATACAAATATTAATAAAAAATTTGCAAAAGCTACAAAGCAAATAAGGAAAAAATTTGATTGGAAAAACCTAAAAAGGATGCTATTTAATAAAAAATAAAAAATAATTCAAAATAAAATAAAATAAAATAAATATCAATTAAAATAATAAGTACTAAATTTTAAATTTTTTTAAAAAATCATAGGAGAAAAATTAAAAACATCTGTAAAAATCAAGCAAATCCAAACAAACATTATAAACATGGTTAAATCTTAAAAAGCTCTCAACTTGTAAAATCCTGGATTTGAGTTTTATTAAGAAATTTATTATAAATCAATTTAAAAATATAAATTTTTAAACTTGTCAAGGCAAAAAGGAATAACAAAAAAAACCTCAAGCAAACACAACAACTAACTTTAGTCAACAAATCAAATACATAATATAGGACGTGAAAAAAGAATGAGCCTATAAATAGAAAAACTAAAAAAATACTAATAAAAAAATATTTTTAGAAAAGATGAAAGTTTACTTGGATTTATCATTTAGATTTATTATTCGGGTTATGGCGTTAGAGTGATCCATTAAAGAAAAACCCAGAAAAACAAAGAAGTAATATTCTCAGTCAAACAAATATTGATATATAAAATTGAGAAAAACTCAATTAAAAAATAAAAATTAAAAGAATTATAACTAAATTCAACATAAAAATCAAATAAAATTAAATTTTTAGGGATGAAATTATAAAAAAAATCCATAAAAAAAGCAATTAAAGAATTATGACCAAATTTGACATAAAATTTAAATGAAAATAACCGCACGAAGGTGAAATTAAAAAAAAAACCATTCAAGAAAATAATTCAAAATAAAACAAATAACAATTAAAATAATTAGGATAAAATTTAAAATAAATTAAAAAATAAAATAGCTAGAGATGAAATTAAAATAGAATCTAATTAGAAATAATCAATATAAATAAAAAATAGATTAAATTAAAAAAATAAAATAAATTTAAAAACCAGTATGATTTTTTGTATGTGCAACACACAATCTAAAATAAAAAGAATAAAAACAAAGAAAGAAAAGAAAAAGAAGAAGAAGAAGGCAATTTAGATCAAATCACGCCATATCATTATAAACACACCATTTAGAAAGGAAAGAATACCAAAACAAATCAAATATGCAATGGAATTATGACTACAACCATTAGAGCAAGATGCACGTGTTCCTAGAAAGCAACAAAATGGCTGATACACACCTTTTTTGTTTTTTTATTTCACCAAAGCTAAAAATACTCATAAAATTAAATAATAACAATAAATAAATTATGATGAAATTACAACTAAGCTCTTAATGCCAAAAAAATAAATTGAATGATAAAAATAATATAGTAATTTTATTATTCTATCAAATAGAAAAATATAAAAATATTCTTTCCTAAAAGAAATTTGATTATTTTATTTAAAGATTACATAAATAATTTCATCATATATTAAAAATAATTACTAAAATAATCTCGCATAATTTTCAAAAAATATTTATGCTACGAGGAAAAAACCACCTTATCTCTTAAGCAAACGCAGAAGATAAAATGATTAAAGGTTAACATAGTAAATGCACTACCAGGGATATTTGTTTTTTTTGTTGTTGGATAATACGTGTAAAGATGAAATGAAAGTACAAGTGTCTTTTATTTAACTCATAACCATCTTATCATCAATTAATTCAACAGATTATTCTCAATGTCCCTTCACTGCACAAAGCATCTTCTCTTATCACCTTCTTAGGTTTGGGCCGTATTATGTTGATGATGGTATATTTGGANAGCAAACGCAGAAGATAAAATGATTAAAGGTTAACATAGTAAATGCACTACCAGGGATATTTGTTTTTTTTGTTGTTGGATAATTCGTGTAAAGATGAAATGAAAGTACAAGTGTCTTTTATTTAACTCATAACCATCTTATCATCAATTAATTCAACAGATTATTCTCAATGTCCCTTCACTGCACAAAGCATCTTCTCTTATCACCTTCTTAGGTTTGGGCCGTATTATGTTGATGATGGTATATTTGGAGTGTAATAGTAGTTAATTTTTGAAGTATTTTTTATTTTAAAATATATAAAAATATTTTTTTTAAAATTATTTTAAAATTAATATATTAAAATGATGTAAAAATATAAAAAAATATTAATTTTAAATAAAAAATAAAAAATAATCAAATTATTTTATAAATACTTTTAAAATATAAAAACCAACAGGACATAAGGGAATGCTTAGAATTATGGTTTAAAAAAGGTTAGTTAATTTTTTTTAATATATTAATGTAAAAATAATTTATTTAAAAATATTATTTAAATAAAAAGTATTTTAAAATATAATTATTACACTCTCAGCACCTTCTAAAAATCCTGCAACAGTAACTATGTATTGAAAAAAACACAAAATATCAACAAAAATAAAATCTTTTACTCTATCCAAACACATCCTCTGTGCCTCTGTCTCTTTTTAATTCACTCCATTTTTTTTTGATAGACTTAAAAAATTAATAATTAATAAAAAAAAGCCAATCCCAAACAGGTAAACAAGCACCATTATATTTATTATATTATATTACATGTCTTTTTTATCTCTTCACTTTCACCACCTGTTTCTCTCTCTACAACTTTCCCGGAAAACTGAACTTTCTCTTTCTAGGAAAAATAAAAAAATAGCTTCGATAAGTTAATAACTGCGTGGCTTCTCTTGAAGGCCTTCTTTTTATTTTTTATTTATTTTTTTAGATCTACTTGTGTCCAGCTCCGGATAGAGATTGCAGAGAGAGAGAGAGAGGGAGGGGGAGGACAAGTAGAGATAGAAAGAAACTATCACTCAGAGAAAGAGAAAGGTAAAAAGAAAGAAGAAAAGGAGACAATCTTTTTTATTATTTTCTCAAAAACCCAACTTGAAAAGATATAAACTTCGGTATCGTACGGATTTGTTCTTGTTGTTTTTGAGTTATTGACCTAAAAATTTGTACGAATGCTGGGTTGCCCCCCCTGTGAATCGGATCTATGGAGGCGGGAGGTGGGAGTTGACTGAAAAAGTTGTGGGCTCGTTTCATTTCTGGGTTTGAAGCTATAGGTGTTGAGTTTTTGGGTAACGGTGGATGTTTGTTTATTTGTTGAATTGTTGTCAGTTGAGCTGGTTTTGATATTGGTTTATGTTTTGGTGAGATCTGGGGTGGCTTTTTGCGTTTTAATAGTTACTAGGATTTGATTTTTGACGTTTTAGCTGTAGCTTTAACTGATCATGTTGATTGTTAAGATTGAATGTTGTTGAAGTTAGTTTTGGAAATGGTGATTTCAGTATATTCTAAGGTAATGGTACAAACAATATGCCTCTCTGATTTTATCTGTGCAGTTAATCTCGTTGCGGATGCTTTAATTAATGTTTTTAGGAAGTTTTTCGTATTACTGTGTCTTTTTTACTTTTGTTTTTTGGTAATTTTTGAATTATTAGAAGACTGCATTTCTTAATACTAGGCAGACCTGATTGATGTCTACGGTATCCCTATTGTCTGATGTCTATTTTTTATCCTGTGAAACTATTGGATTCTTCAAATCCTCCATTTAAATGGTGATCTTGCAAATCCAGTGGCTTGCTTCATCCTGTTGCGCACCAAAGTCTTCCAAGTTATATAGTTTTTTGGGATTCTTTTAGCCGTCAACTGATTTTGTTTATGGAATCAGGATTGAACATCAAAGGTGGGGATAAATCTCAAATAATTGCTGTAAGGTTTGCTTGAAACTGACTAGCTGCTAGTCATTGCCAGGAGATGAATAGCCTACTCAGTAGGCCATCACAGTCACTCCCGTCTAGCATGCAAGCTGATTTTGCAAGTTTTCGATTGGTATCCGATGATCACAGCTAGTATTGGTATTTCTGCTAGCAGTCACCATGCATCTAACCTTTCCTCAAAGAGTTTCTATTGGGTATTATCTGGTAAGTGCATTTGATAGAGCATCAAGTTGAGTATTATCTTTGCTGTTGTTTGACACACTCTGTACTTTCTGTTGACGTGCTTCAAAAGGAAGTGTAATTGACTTTAGTTTTACTCATGCAAGCATTTTCAGGTGAAGAAGTAGTTAGTGTTCCTGTTGAATGATTAGTGAAAAGAGGCATAAATTATAAGGAGGTGCAGCTTTAAGCAGCAATGTAATTTATTTATTTTGGCTTTCATTGGGAGGCTCCTTTGTTGCTTGGAAGTGATATTAAATATCATACTGATCAGTAACATGGAAACTGAGTTTGTAAATGCCAACCATCTACTCCATTTTCTTCGCCGGGTGCTTCCTGCTGTGGGACCTGGGCTTCTAATTGCAATTGGATATGTTGATCCTGGAAAGTGGGCTGCAACTGTCGAAGGAGGTGCACGTTTTGGGTTTGATCTGGTGCTGCCGATGCTTATTTTCAACTTTGTTGCCATTTTATGCCAGTATCTCTCTGCTCGAATTGGTGTGGTAACTGGAAAAGATCTTGCCCAGGTATCATCCTATTTTCTCAAGGATATTCTATGTTTCTTTCATTACTTTTCTCTACTTGTTAATACCATGTTCACACATGTTCTATTCAAAGATGAAATAATTTTGTGTTGTTTTTGTGTTCCAACATGATTAGTTTCTCTTGAGCTCTTTCTCCCACTTGCAAATGGGAGTAATGAAATATTAGAATTTGGAAATGGGAATTAGATTGGTTAAAGTCAACGTGGTACTGCTCATGTCCCTTGAATTTTAATGGAACAGGTAGAGGTCTGCTAAGGACCCTGCTATCTACCCTACTAAGAACCTGCTTTTGCATTATTTTTGTGTTCTGTGTCATGATCCTTGCATTTTAATGGTTGTGCTTTTCTTTAGCATGACCTAGTTTTGCAATGAATGGAAAGATAATGTACTTTCATTAAGTGACTTATTAGATAATCGAAAACAGAGAATTTTGAATACTATTTGAAATTCATAAGAACTCTGACTAGGAGTTGGGGGTTCTTATCTTTGTTTTACAAGTAGCTGTTGTAATAGCAATAAGAGTAGCAGGGGAAGCAGATGAGAACCTGCTTTTTTGTAGTATTTTTGTGTTCTGTGTCATGATCCTTGCGTTCTAATGATTGTGCTTTTCTTTAGCATGACCTGAAGATAACAGGGTTCTTTGTAGGCCTCTACCTTTTCCATTAGATTAATGTCTGAGCAACACATCTGTTTCCATAAAGAAACTATTTATCCATTTGTATGTACATTCATACATGTATATGTGGAGATGTTTTTCCAGCTATTAATTGCATTTCAAAGAATATTTGCGATTTTCTGATTATTTGGTGCATTCACTTTCTATTCTGCAGCCACATGCCCAATTATGATTTGAAGTCTAATTAATTCATCTCTTCTTTATTATGCCATTAGATTTGCAGTGATGAGTATGACAAGTGGACATGCATGTTTCTAGGAGTTCAAGCAGCACTTTCCGTGATTGCATTGGACCTCACTATGGTAGTTCCTCTTATTCTTTTAGTTTTTTGGTATATCTGGTTGCCTTTTCCAAAGATATGGATTTAAGGCATCTGGCATGTGATGTGATTTATAATAGGGATCCCTTCTTGTGGTCCTAACTTGTGAATTGTTTTCAATAGATTCTCGGCATTGCACATGGTCTTAATCTTCTCTTTGGAATGGACTTATCCACCTGTGTTTTTTTAGCTGCTGTTGATGCTGTTTTATTTCCAGTTTTTGCTACCCTCCTGGTAAGCCCAGTTGCTCGCATGCTTTTATTTGCTCACCTATAAATATCTATTGATTTTCTTACCTTTTTTTCCCTAGGAGAGATGCAAGGCAAGTTTCCTCAGCACATGCATTGCAGGCTTCTTATTACTTTTGTATTTCTTCGGAGTTCTCATAAGCCAACCAGAAATCCCTCTTCCCATGAACGGGATGCCAACAAAACTAAGTGAGGACAGTGCATTTGCTCTGATGAGTCTTCTTGGAGCAAGTATCATGCCTCACAATTTTTTCCTCCATTCTTCTATTGTGCTGGTAAGTTTCTTTCTCCTCTCATTTTTTTCTTCCAGCCTTTCTGCATGTCTCTGGCCTTGTGTGTTTTGGCAATACCATTCTGTATACTGTTCAGAGACTTTGCTGGCATGCCGTTAGTTTTATCTCAATATCTACCAGTTTTTTTTTATTGCAGTTTGAGCTTTGAGGTGTCTATATAACATTTGAGTTTTTAATTTTGGTGCGGAGAGGATTTATTTTGTGTTTTCTGATCTTCGCCACTTGAATGTTGGTGCTTATTTTATTTTACATGTCATTTTGTGTCAGTTATGCCATGCATGAATGTTTGAGAGTTGAGTCCAAGTGTGCACTTTGCGATCTTTGTTGCCTTGCGTGGTTTTCTTTTTAGAAAAGAATTTCTAAGTTTATGTTTGGTATTGTGGTGTAGGGTGCTTGGCACTTGAAAATGCAACAAAATGATTTCCCCCCCCATTTTTGACATGAATACATTAAAATCATTGAAAGGCACTAAAAAGAAGCATCAATTTGATGCTTTTTTAAGTGAAACGCACCCAAAAGCATAAGCTACCTTACTCCCAAACACTAACTTAATGGCTCGTGACAATGATATTGGCAGTTGGCTTACTGAGGTGTTTGATATGAGAAATGCGAGAATCTGCACCTGTCCTGGGCTGATGCTTTATGGTGTAACTATCCCAACAGCATCCAGCCTGGTCCTTTTTTTCTGAGAAAACCAAAAGGCCACATAAGCGTATTCTGTTGATATAGCTTGGTGAATGGATATCAATTTTCCCCAATAATGCAACTATTTCCCGTGTCTCTATGTGTACATATATCTTTTGCATTGTTAAGTATGCGGGTGTTTATAAAGCTAGTTAGGTGCATGTAAATGTTTGGTGAAGGCTCCTATGGAGCAAGGGTTAAAAAATAGACCCCATAGAGAGAATAGATTTCAAGACACAGAGTTACAACCATCAAGTTGTCCATGTTTTTGGCTAGTTGCTGAACACATCATTCATGGCATCACTAGTCTCCAGGTTGGGGAGAAAAGGCTTTGGCCAGAGAGGTGTTACACACAACCTGTAGCAGAATTGGTATTACTTAGAATTTGATAAATAGGATTGTGGTACTGATTTCTTATAGTTGTTGAATCTTTCAAAAAGTGCTTATTTTGATGTTTATATACTATATACCTAAGAGGAGCCCTGGATTTTGATGACATTCAATTTTGGGGTAGCAATTATGATTGACATTGTTTTGAGATTGCCCATGGAGACCCTCCTTTGTTGGGAATACATTATACCTTTGGTGGAAACAAGTTGCTGAAGTCCAAATTTAATTTTCGACACAACTTTATTTCATTTGGGTTGTGTTAAAAGCCACAAACTATTTCAGAGGGAATTCTAGGCTGGTTTTTGCTTCTTTTAAACAATATCTGCTTTCATGGAAATTTGTCTGGATAATGAGGCTTAAGCTTAACTTATCATTTTTTTTTTGTGATGCATGACATTTGAAAAATAATTCTCAACCTTTTCTTATTAATTTTTTGGTGTGCATTTGGAAGCCATGATCTCATTATATATATATATATATTGTTTTCAGAGACATTTGAGTTTGCTGGTTTCAATTGCTTAACAAGCATGAAAGCTTCTTACTCTTGCACATTGTTGGAAAATAGAAATGAATTTGACATGTGCACCTTGTTGATGCTTAATCACTGTTATTTAATTAAGCTCCACCAGTGTGTTCCAGTTATTTGGTTTCATATACTTTTGAAATGAGTTCGATATTACTTGATAGCTTTTGTTGGATCACTTAATCTGACATCTTTAATTTTCTTGCAGCAACATCAGGGACCACCAAATATTTCCAAGGGTGCCTTGTGCCTTAACCATTTTTTTGCCATTGTATGCATCTTCAGTGGCATCTATCTGGTAAATTATGTGCTTATGAACTCGGCTGCAAATGTGTTCTACAGTACTGGCCTTGTTTTACTTACTTTTCCTGATGCAGTGTCACTTATGGAGCCGGTAAAATTCTTCTCATATTCATTAGTTGTGAAGATGTCCTTTTTGTTATGCAAGCATTATTCTGTATGAATTTGATGAATACTTATTACTTTGATTCCAAATAATGATTTTTTCAGGTGTTGAGAAGTCCAGTAGCACTCTGTGTCTTTTCACTCATTTTGTTTTTTGCAAATCACATCACTGCACTTACCTGGAATCTTGGTGGGCAAGTAGTGCTTCAGGGTTTTCTCAGACTGGATATTCCTAATTGGCTTCAACGTGCAACAATCAGAATTATTGCAGTAGTTCCAGCTCTTTATTGTGTGTGGACTTCAGGAGTTGAAGGAATATACCAGTTGCTTATATTTACACAGGTTATGGTAGCTTTACTACTTCCATCTTCAGTGATTCCTCTTTTCCGTATTGCTTCATCTAGACAAGTGATGGCTGCCTACAAAATTTCTGCGTTCTTGGAGTTCTTAGCACTGATTTCATTCATGGGGATGCTTGGCATAAAGATTATTTTTGTGGTGGAAATGGTTTTTGGGGATAGTGATTGGGCAGGCAATTTGAGATGGAGCACAAGTGGTGGTTCATCAACCTCTTACGCTGTTCTTCTCATTACTGCCTCTTCATCATTTTGTTTGATGCTCTGGCTATTAGCCACCCCATTGAACTCTGCAACCCACTTAGATGCTCAGGTATGGAATTGGGATGTACAAAATACTGTATCTGAGCCATCCATGCAGATAGAGGAAGAATTTTTTAGTGAAACCAGATATACTGAAGAGGAACCCTTAGGGGGGCAAGAACAATTATCAGGTCCAGGGAAATCTGCCAAGAGATACTCGGATGTAACTGTTGCAAATGCTGATCCTGATTTGCCTGTGACAATTATGGAGTTGGATCAGGAACATCATTTGACTACTATAAAAGAAAATCATTCTGAAATTACATTCTCTAGTCCTGGAACATTCTACGAGGAGGAAACATCACCTATAATGGAGTCAGTATCTCTGTCAGCTGCTATGAATGTGGTCCCTGGCAGTGAATTGCTTGGTGCCAAGAAGACTGATATTGAATCAATGGACCCAGTTGAAAAGACTGTGGATATAGATGGTGATTTCCATGCTGAAAAGGAGGACGATGAAGGGGATAGCTGGGAGCCTGAAGAATCATCCAAAGGGGTTCCTGGAAGCACTTCATCTTTGACATCTGATGGTCCTGGATCATTTAGGAGTCTTAGTGGTAAAAATGATGAGGGTGGGAATGGTGCTGGAAGTCTTTCAAGATTAGCAGGGTTGGGTCGTGCTGCAAGACGCCAATTAGCTTCAGTTCTTGATGAGTTTTGGGGACAATTGTATGATTTCCATGGGCAAACAACTCAAGAAGCAAAGACCAAGAAACTGGATGCCCTGGGGGTTGATTTGAAGCCTTCTTTGTTGAAAGTGGACGCTGCTGGGAAAGAATTTAGTGGATATTTGTCATCTGTTGGTGGTAGAGCATCTTATTCTCTGATCAATTCAAGTTTGGGTGACTCTCGCAATCATTTGAGGGTGCAGAGCAATATCGACTCATCTTATGGAGGTCAGAGGGGACCATCCTCTTTGTGGTCCAACCACAAGCCGTTGTTGGATGCATACGCACAAGTTCCCAGCCGTAGTATAGCTGACTCAAATGAGAGACGGTATTCTAGTGCACACACACTACCATCTCCTGATGGCCGGTGCATTCAGCCAGCTACAGTGCATGGTTATCAGATTGCATCCATCATCAATCAAATTGCTAAGGAAAGAGGTTCTGGAAGCTTAAATGGTCAAATGGACTCACCAGCACCAATATCACCATCCTTGGGCCCTAGAAACTACAGGGACCCACTTACTGTTGCTATGGGGCAAAAATTGCAAAATGGACCAAGCTCTTCACAACCCCCAGGATTTCAGAACCTTGCAGTATCTAGAAATAGCACGATGCAATCTGAAAGACTTTATCATGATGTTTATTCTTCTGGATCTGCTGATGATGTTGGCAAGTCAGCTAATACAAAGAAGTACCATAGTTTGCCTGACATCACAGGGCTTGCTGCTCCTTACAGGGACCTATATATGCTTGAAAAGAATGCTCAGTGGGACAAGTCTGTAGGATTTGGTTCATCGGTTAGTAGAACAGGTTATGAACAATCTTATTATTCAAATACAAGATCAGGTGCAGGAGCAGGAGCAGGAGCAGGAGGCCCTTTGTCTTTTAATAGACTCCCAAAAGGACATGGGGATGCTTTCTCATTTAACATGGCTTCAGACCCTGGATCCCTCTGGTCTAAGCAGCCATTTGAGCAGTTTGGTGTTGCTGACAAAAGTCGTGTTGTTGGGAGTGGACTAGGAAATCAGTCTAATTCTATCAATCGTGATGTCATTTCTCCTGTGGATCCTGAGGCCCAACTTCTTCAGTCTTTTAGGCATTGTATCGTGAAGCTTTTGAAATTGGAAGGATCTGACTGGTTGTTCAGGCAAAATGATGGAGCTGACGAGGATCTAATTGATCATGTTGCTGCAAGGGAGAGGTATTTGTATGAAGCTGAAACAAGAGAAATGAACTGTGTAGCTCACATGGGTGAATCACCATATTTGTATTCTGATAGGAAGTCTGGTTCTGTTTTGAGGAATGATGATGCAGCTATCACTAACATTATGGTTTCCTCAGTTCCTAATTGTGGGGAGGGCTGTGTTTGGAGAGTGGATTTGATAATAAGCTTTGGGGTCTGGTGTATTCACCGCATTCTAGATTTGTCACTCATGGAAAGCCGGCCTGAGCTGTGGGGGAAATACACTTATGTGCTAAATCGTCTCCAGGTAAATTTCTCTGATCTTTTGCTATCTATTTATGCGATTTTGAACAAGGGATTTTGACCCCTGCATAAAATGCTCCTGCTTTTAGATCGTCCAGGAAAAAAAAAGAAAAGAAACCTTGCTATGCTCTTGAATGGTGGGCAACTCATTAATTTCCTGCACATATTTGCATATTGTTGTTCATGTTGAGCCAGATAGTTGCTGGGCGTCAAGGTTTTTATTGCTGCAACTAAATCATCTGCAACATCCCTTAGGTAGCAATACATGTGCTTCATTTTTCTTGGCTCTTGAAATCCTATTCTGGTGTGTTTTTGCAAGTAGTAGGTTTTTTTTTTTTTTTTTTTTTTCTCCCTTCTTTTAANTTTTTTTTTTTACCCGTCCTCTAAAACTGACAGCTATGCTTTCTGAATAATAGGGTATCATAGAATTGGCATTTTCAAAGCCCCGTAGTCCCATGTCGCCATGCTTCTGCCTTCAAATCCCTGCATCCCACCAGCACAGGTCAAGTCCACCTGTTTCGAATGGAATGTTGCCACCTGCTTCGAAACCAGGTAGGGGGAAATGCACAACTGCAGCAACGCTTCTGGACTTAATTAAGGATGTAGAGGTTGCCATATCTTGCCGAAAGGGACGATCAGGAACTGCTGCTGGGGATGTTGCTTTCCCAAAGGGAAAAGAGAATCTGGCTTCGGTGCTTAAGCGCTACAAGCGCCGACTATCCAGCAAGGGCATTGCTAGTAAATGAGCAGTCTGGGTAGAGCAAGGTTCTGACATCAGCTCCTGAGAGCTCGTTGCTTTTGTTCCATCAGTTTGCCCACCTGGATGGTATCAAGCTGTATAATTTTGAAACGCAGCTTACTAATTCTCAGTTGTTGTGGGTCTCTCTCTCTCTCTCTCATCGAAAGGTCTGCTGCAAAAATTAATTTTCCATGTATTTCATGTATACGATATAGATAACTGGATATGTAATTGCAGCAGAATTAAAGAGAAATGAGTAGAAAGGTGGAAAGTTTGAGTAATTGCATTTCTGGTTCTGTAACTAATAACCACCTTATTTATGTTAAAAATCCTGTCAAGTTCTGTAGAGCAAAATTGTCTATCTGTTATTGTCTTAGTTCGAGAGTGAGAAACACAAAATAGGGCAGGAGTGTCAAAGATTTGGCTACCTGATCCATGACCATGAGCGGCAGTGACCTCTCAAGGGAAGGGAAGGTAATAAATACAGAAAAAGGATCTTGTATCTGGGGGGGGGGGGGGGGGGGCATTTTACGNCTTATCGGTCCTGTTGTTACACGGATTCAGTCAGTTGGGGAAGACCGAATTTGTTTGGTTGATATTTTTTAAAACGTTTTCTTTAGACAAATATGATAATAATACATACTAAATTTATTTTTGATTTCACCTCGTTAAAACAATATCAAATTATTAAAATAAAATGAAATTAAAGAAAAAAGATTAAATTTAATAAAAAGATATATTAAGTGTCATTCCGAAACATGTTATATTTTAACCGGTGACCCAAAAACAAAACAAGGTACCTGCCGTTTTGACTTGGCCATTATAAATTGATATCACTTCAATCACGCTTCCTTCACAGGACGGAGTCGGTAAGAGTGGTGTTTTCTACCTCACGTCACCACAGTGATGATGACACGTGTGGTATGCAACCCATTATCTATCGCTCTGCACGAAAATACGCCACCACGCACGCTTCTCCGTTGTTTATGAATTTTGCTTTTTCTTGCTTCGTATCATGCGACCGACGAGGGTTTCTTGCTGAATTTCAATCGCAAACAATTCACAAAGAGGTAAGCTCTGCCTTTTCTGATTATAAGAAAACTCCTCGTACCATAATTCACTTTTTATTTTTTGTTTTTTTATGGGAAACCAGTTTCTTTATACACAAGGAGCAGTTTGGATTGAGTGGGAGTGTTGGTAATTTAGATGTATCTTAATTAATTGGGAATCCGTACATGAACATGTAGTTAGAAATTTGAGCATCAATGAAATTGAAAGTTGAAAATGGGTTTGTTTCCTGTGCCAGTCAAGTGATTTTGCATATTAAACATGACACACACTTACTTCGGTTTAACCTGTTATCTGTTCTTTTTCATCTCCACTCACTACAATTAACATCAATACTGATGTTCTTTCCAAGCGACAACGACGACGACGATTAGTTGATCCCAATATATATGCATGTTCTTACAAACGGGAGGCGAAAGCCCTAAAAGGAGGGGAAAGAAAGGGGTAGAGCCCTTGAGCCAGCTTTCCGTGGGGATTTTGGCAGTTGGGTTTCAATCTCCATGTGTGCTCTTTAGTTGTCAATGTGGCACAAACTTCTCACATCGGATCGGAGAGTAATTGTGAATGTGAGAATATATATATAAAGCTCTGCTCTGGGTGTCCTAAGATTACCGTAGTTTTTGTTTTTTTTTTTCTGACGTAGGGTGTCTGGTCCCCCCCGTTCGAGAAAGAAAAAAGAACAAAGAAAAAAGAAAATCTGTTCATCCGTAATGCCAAAATCTAGGTTTGGAGGGACATTTGAATGAGGCAAGCTCGCATGCTTGTTTTATGTAGTTCTTAAGATGCTGCTTTGTCCAGATGAGGCTTTCATTTTCACCCTAAATGTTCATAGGGATTCAATGTAGAAATGCTTTGTTTCATGCTTCTATCTTTCCTTAGCCATGCCCAATTTATGGTGTTGATTTGACTGGGTAATTCTCGGTTATACCATTTGGATTCTTGGCCATAAAGAGAAGGGTGTGTTTTAGATATGTTTTAATTAAGATGTCTATTGGAGAATTCTTGTTAAAACATGGTTAATGAGATTTTTTTGAGGTTAAATTAAAAGTGGAGTTTACTTTTAGTGTTGAAATTTTATTTGAATTTAATCTTTAATGTAAACTTGAAATATTAATATAATTTAAATAAATTATAAACGAATAAAAAATTAATATAAAAAAACTTTTAACTAACATATTTTTAAAAAATTTAAAATCCTAGATAAGAAGCATTTATATAATGGGAAGGTTTAAAATTAAGATCAGGCTCATAGAACATCTAAGGTTATAAAAAAAAAGAGGATGTAAGCAAATTGAATTTTGGATTTAAGTTATATGCATGGCCTAACCCGACATGCTTGCTTATGCTCAAGTTTCAGGCATTATTGTAAAATATTTTTTTGCGCCATAAAAAATTATTTTTACCATCTTAATTTTAGGCTTAAGTTTGTTCAATGAAGAATTATTTATTTAGTCCATTCTTTTGTTTAGTCTATGAATTAAGTTTGATAATTTTTTTTTTATTTTTTATCCAGAACTTGCTCTTTATAACCTAGATGGTTTTTTTGACATACTTTTTTAGCTCTTTAAAACCAAATCTATTAGGTTTAATTATGGTTTTCTTATGGATAATCAAAGTTGATGATGGAATCAAAATCCATTCTTATTAGTTTTATTCTAAAATTCACTATAAAAAAAGGGTTGTAGGAAAAGTTTTCTTAATAGTTCTTATTATTTTCAGATTCTTCCTCACTTTATATTTTTGGTTTTTATTATTTGTTTGAAGCTTTGGTTTTCCTCCTAGAGCTTATGTTGAGAGATACTTGGATATATTTTCTTGTGTTCGTAGATCTTATTTAGAAATGCATTTAAACAATGTGATGATGGTGTAATCTTGAAAGATTTATTACAAATAATTTTTTGTACCAAACTAGAAATAATAAAGTTTTATAAATAAATGATTCATTATTGATAACAATAATTTTGAACTTGATATACCTTTAAGTGCAAGTGTTGTATGCTAGTTTTGCTTGAGTAGAAATAATATATATTCATAGTATGCATGATTGTGTTAATTTTTTTTATTCAACATCAGATATGTGCTAATGTAGCTATAACCCTTTTATAATATGGTGCTAAAAAATATGGTGCTTTTAAGGTTACCAAAAACACCATTCATCCTTTTATATTTTACTATGGATTATAATAGTATAATTTTTTAAAATTTTTAATTTAATGATCAAACTTTTTTGTTTTGAACAATTGAGCCATTTAGAGATTAGAGCCCAATTGCATTTTTTTTTAATAAGGGAGGGTTAAATAGAAAAAAAGGAACTAAAGTAAAAAAATTATAATAACATAGGTGTCAAATTGAAAATTTTGTTAAAAATTCATTTAAGCTCCTATTTTTAATCTATTAAGTTACCATTCCCTAGAATTTTACAAATTCAATTTTGGTATTGACCTTTATTTTACTCATTTTCAGTTTTTTTTGGTTAGAGGAGAGAGAGATCACTAAATTCCATCTTACAAAGAGAGAATGTTTGTTGGTGGGGAATTCAGACATCAGAATGGTCATTAATGATTATTTTTTTATGTCAAATGATTTTATATGATAAAAGAAGTTAAGATTATGTGTTTTTTTAACTCTAAAAACACCTAAAAAAAATCATCTTTGAGTTCATAAAGCTTTTTTTTTAATGAATTTTGGGTTATAAGGCGGCTTTTTATGTTTTTCAAGGTTATGAATTTGTTTAACAAGATTTCTAGAGAATTTTCTAGGTGTTTTAGGCAAAAAAAAAAAAGGTTGAAAATGAGTTTTTTGATAATTGTTTTTTTAAGCTACCATAATGGGTGGATTTTAAAGATAAATAGACAATGCATTCTTCACCTTGTTAAATTTACAAAAAAATATAAACCCATGCAAGGGTCGTTGCTTGATTAGGATAGGTGTCGGGCCTCACTTACCAAACCTAACAAAGCTAGACATGATTTTTTTTTTAAATTTTATGTTTTAAGAAGAGAATAATACATTAGTTGATATATTTTTTTATAAATAAATTTTGAGCTTATGTTTTTATTAGTTAGTGATTTTTTTTTAAATATTAGGTATGTTTAGTTTTGAAAGAGGTATGAATGATTTTTCTGTTATTTTTGGTTAATTTTATATAGATTAAACTTGTTTATTTTTTATATTGATTTTTTATAAGATTTTTTATATGTGTGTTGTTTTTTATTATAATTTTTTATATGTTTTTCTATTACAAATTTATTTTGATAGAGAAATTCATTAAATACAACAAGATAAATTATCTATGTTGCGATGTTAAATATTTTGATTTTGATTTTTTATTTAATTTTTTAAAGCATTTTAGTATTAGGTTAGTGTTTTATTTTGTGATCATAAATGTAATCTCACTGGAGAGAGAAGTCTATAACCTGATTTATAGGTTTGGTATGCTAGCCTGAGTTACTTGGTTTATAAGTTTAACGAGTTTATTTACTAATCTGATATGGTTTTTTAGTTTTTGATTTGTTAATTGTTTTTTTTCTTGATTTTATCCTTTAATATTAGATTGATTGAGGAATAAACTGCATGATTTATTTATTTTTTTTTGTTTTTTTAAGGATTATCATTGTTTCAACTAAGTTTTTAGTTTTAGGTTGATGCTTGATTTTGTGACTATATATTTTCATCGTATAATTAAAAAAATTATAACAAATTAATTATTAAACTCAATAGAGACCATGACATGATTTTTTTAGGGACTAAAATTGATATAATTTGTTATTGTTTCTTTATAAAAAAAAAGTTATCAAAAGTTATCAAGATTGTATTTTAATTCAAGAAATTAATTAATTTAATTTGGGCTAATTCTAACATAATTTAGTTTAAATCTCAAGTTAGACAAAAAGCTAGGTTATGATATTTTAAAATTTACTCACTTAGCCAGATTTAATAAATAGTCAAAAAAATTCTTTATATTTCTATTATATTTTTTTATAATTTAGAAAAATTTTCCGCCTAGCCACAGAGTAGGGGCCATTGACCCTGCGAGTGTATGTATATAATTGCATGTTTGTTTGTCATTATAGATAAAACTAAACTAAACTTGTACAAGTACTAGGTTAATAATTCTTGGATATCCTTTTTATTAGTATGCAATAAACTAAATAATCCATGGTGATTAATTAGTCTAATTTTTGGAAAACAGTGTCATTAGATTCTTAACAGGAGACAAGATTTCAAACATTTTGGTTAAGATTAAATTGAAAAGGGTCCCGATGAGTAAGTTGTATATTTGGAGCTAGCCCTATTCGTCGATAAATATCCTTAACTTCAAGTGACAATGTGCAGGAGTAGCCGTCCTCCTGAGATCATCGATCAGATCCAAAAATGGGCTACGTGGTGATAGTGTCATTACCTATGATACTATTCATCTTAATAGTAGCCCTTGCATTTTACCTTCTTGGCAGGGCTCGGGGTCGAAGTGAAGCAGCCAGAATTCCCTAGTATCATGGGCCTCCTGCCCCTCCTTTCCAACCCCAGCCTCCGCCACAGGAGAAGCCATCGCCGTCTCATGTTTAGAATTCAGAGTTGGTGTAAATTAATAGTCTCTGTGTGTGCTTTTCCTATAAGCAATGGTTTAACTTAACATGAATGCCTGAGCAGTGAGCAAAGAACTGTTCTTTAATTTGTAACAAAGTAAAAAACTTTTATTTTATGCTTTGTAGAATACTAAATATATAAACTAATATTGGTGTTTATTACCATAAATTAAAGTTGATTTCTCGTTGTGAAGCATAGGGATGATATATAATGAAGGTCTATAAAGATGGAGGATGTACCCTTCATCTTCCCCTTTACAGAGACCTAACAATCTTTATATTATTCTCAATTCGGAAATAATTCCCAACTTTTATAATCATCTTTATTAGAGGTGGACCTTCAATGGGAGTCTATTTAATTGTTTTATGATCAGTTATCATTAAATAGAGTGTATAAGACATAAAATAAAATAAAACATTTTATATTCATCAAATAATTTTAGGGGAAAAAACCTGTACAAACTATCTTAGATGGATATATAAAAAAATAATATAATTATGACATATTATTCTTATATGTATATAAATTCAGGTACAAATTTGTATTGAGTTTGAGCCCGCTATCATATCCAAATAAGTTATTTATTTTTTATTGCTTCACTTTATTCGGACAAGTTATTTATTTATTTTTATGATAATTCGGGTATAATTATCATCCCTAGTCAAGTGTCAACCTTATTAGATAAGTGGTAAGATGGGGAACTCAAAGGGCAGTCTTGATTTGAAAATTTAGAAATTCATGCTGAAAATAAAGATAAAGCTAAATTCCACTTTCTTTGACTCATTGCCAATCGTCTCGACCTGGCCCGGTGACCACACATGTTGTCTGGTTCGAAACCTGGCTGTTCCTTCTGAAGAAGAAGAAATCCCTCAACTGTTCTTAAAAATTTGCGAGGCAAAGATAATAATATTATAATTAAGATCCATTAGATTTTCACTTAATGCCTAACAACATTTTTTTATGCCTCTAAAACGTTTGGACTTTGAATCTCTTATTAAAATTGTGGTCATAATGCATATCAATCATCAAAACGGCGGCACGAGCATTATTTTTTTTTTAATTAATTTAAGTATTTTAAAGTTAATGAACATATAAATTTTTAATTATTTTTAAATTTATAAGACTTCAATTAATAATTTCTAAAAAACAAATCAAAAACCTAACTAATAAACTATATCCTTTAAAATTACATGATGAATACATACTTATTTTTATCCATGTACATACTAAGTAAAAGTTAAATAACTTTACATCAATTGATAAAGGTTGGCACATATTTATTCAAAAGCACAAGCGCAGTCCTCTCGCCTCCCTGGGAACTTCTCTTGTCATCGTGGCCAAATCAAAGACTTTCTAAAAATTAAATTTTTATGTTTAGGTCATAGAGGATCATGATTGTTACATAACGTAGATAAAGTTTCTCAATCTTTAAGTTATACACTCTTAAATTGTAAAATTCTCAAGTCTAATATTAATTGTAGAGAAAACTCTGAAAACTCGTATAAGTTTTGAAAAGTCTCTTCTTCTTCTTCTTTTTTATTTAACCATTAATTCTCTCATGAAAAATAGCCTGCAAAGTTGCTTAAATATACAAGAAAAACATCAAGTTTAATGATCAAAATCCTAGTCTAAATAGAAAAAAGAATTCTAAATACACCAAAGAAATTAAAAAAAATCATGTACAAAAACTTCTGGGCTGAATTTAATCATGTTCACGAACTCAATTGAATTTGGTTATGTTTTGATTTTATTACATAATATTCTAAATAAGGATAACAAATGAGTAAATATTAGATATAATATAAATTATATAGAAGTATTTGAGTAATCAAGAAAGGACTCATTGCCCTGTATGAATTAGAAAAAAATACTCCACGTGTTCTCAAATTAAATTGATTGTAAATCTTTACACAAAGTAAAATGAAATTTGAAAAGAGTTTGAAATATTATTCAAAGAATCAATGATTATAGTGTTGGGAATAAACATGATTTTTTATAGTAAATACATTTCATGCTATAACATCTAAATCATAACATTGTTAGTGAATAAATAATAATTATATTAAAAAACTGATCATTAAAAAGTTAAATCAAACCATTTATAACTTTTCTAATATTTAAAAGATCATAACAGGTTGTTAGATATTATACTTGATATTTAAATATAAATTAAATAATTATTGAACTGATAATAAATTAAGTTGTTTAGTTTATTTATCCCATTTTATTTAGGATTGTAATTTATATTTTAGTCAACTTACTAAAAAATTTAATAGGTCATACATATAAGAACTATTAGTCAAAATTAAAATGGAATAATTAATTAAGTGTGATTTAATTATAAATGAGTATTAGAAATTGAAAACTGAAATGTAGTTTATACAAGGAATTATAATTCTAAACCTATAAAAATTAAGTATAAACTTGATTGAATAAATTTCTAAAATTATTCTAAAATAAAATATGTGATATTATTTAATAGGCAATTTGATATTTTGCCATTTATAGAGTTTTTAGTTTTTCATATAGATAGAATGTTATGCTTTTTTTTCCTAAGTAGTACTAAATTGCACAATACATAAACTTGAAAAACACAAATGAAAATAGCTAGTACTTAAAGACATGACAACTATGTTCTTCTAAAAAAGTTTAATATTTTTCATTGTTAGTTCGTATGTATTACCATTAGATGTTGAAAACTTGAACAACTTGTTGTTTGTTGAGGCTTCATTTCATAAGTGCACGAATCATAACAAGTAATAAAGTGATGAGTGGAGTAACATCCCATGAGGAATTGTAAAAATTACTATTAATTATCAAAGTCTTTTAAATTATGATCTATTTGAGGAATCAAATGAGAAAGTTTATAAAACAAAAATTAATGATTAAAAACAAATAAATAATTAATTAAATATTAATGAATTCAATTATACTGGTTATAGAATTCCTGACTTACCGTAACTATTTCTATGTGAACTTTCTCAATTGAATTAATTATTCCTAACGTTAGTAATTAGGTTTTTCTAAATTAAACATTAATCTCTCTTGGGTATAAATGAATTATTTTGACAAGCAAATTTCATATATTTTATAAAAGTTTTAAATTTGTCAAAATTTATTAAGTAATGTAAAACTTGTAAAGATTACAAAACTTGTTAAAATATCTCTATCATATAGATTTTTTAAAGTATTTCAAACAATAGCTAAAACAATTATCACTTCTCAGTCTTAAATTGAATTCTAAATCATGCAAATGTTGGTCAAACACTACACATAGAATGAAATACTCAATATCTTAATATAATAATTCAATCAAAAAAATTATTTACATATTCATAGTAAGGTTACATAAAAAATCTCAAAATAACAATCTATTTCATAGTTAAATTAAAGAGAAACAAACTTGATACGATGAACATTACTTAAAAGTAGATAGGTGTCCTTTAAGTCTTCTATGTTTTTGCCCTTGTTTTTTGTCCTTCTTTGTGCCGCATCTTCTCTTCTCTCTTTTAGTCTATTTTAGGGTTTCTTTATGCATGCCTCCTCCCTTGCAGAACCTTTTTATATATATATATATATTGTAGCCTTTTTACCACAGCTAGAATGAAAATAATTTCCTTTTTTGATTGAAATTCCTTCCTACCTAGATATTGTAGGCCATATTTGAGGAAGGAAATGTGCAAGTTCAAAGATTTTTATTTCTGGAGAAATTGTAAAAAATCAAATTTTCTTTCCAACAATATGATTCATGCAATTTTTTGGACATTTGAAATTTAAGATAAGGGCCATAAACTGAGGTAGTATTTGAAGTGCAGGAAGTTCAGGTATGATTCAATTCTTATTTTTTGAATCGCTTTTTGAGCTTCAAAACAGGAAAATTGAGTTATATGCCCTTTATATATTTTGTAGACCTTCATCTTAGATATTTGAAAATGGTGATGAACATCTAAAACTGAGTTTTATAGCTTCTTTTATAGCACACAATAAATCAATATTCAGTTTTACTGTCGAATTCTGAATGCTCAGTAACCCAGTACCTGAAAGTATATTAATTTCCCACAAGGTCAATGGTTCAAAAAAGGATCCAAAATTCTAATTATTTTGTGCAACACATCTAAAATATTTCAAAATCAAGTATGAATAGTGAAAAATATACATTTAAAAAATTCTTTTATCATTTATGACAACTCAACCTTTAAGCAATTATTTGAAGCAAAAAATTTAAATTTTCAAACTCTATATTTGTCTAATAAAATTCATGAGACTCTATAAAAATTTTAAAATTTATCATTTTTTTGTGTATATGTGTTTTGAAAAACCTAACAACTATCTCATTTGAACATAACTCATCCATGAGCTCATCATTAGAAATTGATATTTTCCATTTCAATGAAACAAAAAATTTGAATATAGCAATTTTGATTTCGATTCAAGTGTGTGTTAAAGAATACCTAAAAGTTCTCTAACTATGTCATTGATGTCTTATACAATTTATTTCACCTATAAGTTTTTGATTGGGTCAATATTAGACTCCAGTCCCACATATTTGTTTTTCAATGTATGTTTCTGACTTTCCAACTCATTGATATGTTTTTTATGCATGCATGTATATTCTATTATCTTTGGTAAGGAATAATTTTATGGATCTATTAGTATTTTTGTTTTCTACACACACTCTTTAATGTTTTGATCCATGGTTTTAGTACCACCATCATTTTCCTTGAAGAGAAATGCATTTGATGGTTTGTAATTATGCTCTTCTAATTTTTTTTAACCTTTTTTTTAAAAAACATTTATGACTTGAAGGATCACCTTTTCTTTAAATGATTCAAGACTATGAGAATTAATATATGGTACTAATTTAAGAGATTTCTTGATTTTTCCTTTGCTATTGGTAGATAAAATATTTATAAGTAGAATAGTAACTATAACAATGTTACCTGCAATAATGTTATTGTTGTCATTGTTGCAATGTTAAAACTATTTACTTTAGAGAAATGACACCACCTTTATAATTTTTTTTTCTTGTTATTTAAGTAGGTCAAACATAAGGTAAATTATAAGAACTTAATTGATTGTTTATCCAATATAATTTTTTTTTATAATTGTCTTGTACAAATTCCAAAATTAATGATTATCTCAAAGCTTTTCATGATGAAATTAGAGGTTTATTAGTACAAGTTTTATATTCTATAACTTTAAACCACCATTTTATAACATTGCAAGCAAGTTTACATATGGAAAATCCTATTTTTCAATAACAAGGAACCTTATTCAAATAAAACTCTAACAACCAATTAGTGAATCTCTTCTTCGAAAAATTCCCATAAAAAAAGGAATTTCATTGAATTTAGAAACACATCAACGTAAAATTTGACTTTAAGTTAAGTTTACAGTGCTTCACCTATCATAAACACCATTACATATAAACTTGATGTTTATATGGGTTTGTAAGAATAGATTTAGGAATCGTCTAACTCCAAGGTAAGTCTCTAAACACATCCTTCTTCTCACAATTCTCGTTTATCCCTCGTATTAGTCGAATTAAATGTTCCAAGCTATTTTATATTGATACCATTATTTGCTCCAAATGGTCTAGCTTTTTAAATTAGATTCCTTGCATTGCTTATTGAGTCTTTATAATGTCTCAAAAGACCTTTACTCCTATTTTGCGAGGTGGGCAGCTATCGTTTTCATCCATTAAAGAGATCAATCTACTATGATACCAATTGATGCAATGCACAATGAAAATGTTACTTAATCTCTAAGTTTTACATTCATAAATTGTAGAGAAAGAAGCTAAGGTTGTTTAGTCGAAGGTTGTAACCCTTAATTATAGAGAAAACTCTAAAAACTCAAATTATTATAAAAAAATCATTTTTTTCTCATTATTTTAAAATGAATTTAGATTTGATGTAAGGGCATATAATTATTAAATTGATTTATAAAGTAATGAAGTTGTAAAAACTTCCAATTGGATTTGATTTTTACTTGATTACATCCTGGGGTGAAGTCTTTAGGTTGGTCATTCCATACTCTTTTGTAAAAACAAGTTTCCTAAAAGACCCTCTAATACTTTAATAAATAAATTATAAAAGGGAAGCAAAGCATAACAAAAAAGATGGGAAAGTAGGAGAGTGTATGTCTTGATGTTTGAGTGGACGTGTGTTGTTTGTGTCTACATGGTGACCCGATGTTTTTATATACCTCATCCACGTGAAATTATCTCATGTATTGTAGGGTTGTAGCATGAGAAATCATAGAGAATAATTACATTATCATGCAGGTAACCTGAAATGTAAGTAAAACATTCCATGGAAACTACATCGACTGAGGCTCGAAAATTTGACATTCATTGTAAATAGTCAAAGTGTAAGAAATTTCTATGTGAATTGCTGGGGAGAGGGGGAGGGGGCGCTAAAGACTGCATGAGTGGCTTCTAGTTATGCGGCCCCCAGATTATGTTGTGTCGTGAGGTAATTAAATAAAATACTATGTTGGGAGTAAAATTACATAGTTGTTTGATAATTTATTATTATATTGTTTGAACTAAGATTTTCAGAATTCTTATTAAAAAAATAAGTAAATTATTTGAAGACATGAGAAATACCTCGTTGAAATCAAAAGTTGCAAGTAATGTAAGTAAAACAAATATCGAAGCATCATATAATATGTTTTTAATCACCATTATGATAACTATATATTAAGATAAGGGATATGTGCAACAGTGGTGTTTTTATGATTTAAAATTGTTTAATTTAATTCTTATCTTTTAAATAAAATAAGCAGCCTTCTGCCGTTTAATAAAATAGACTACCATTAACTCTCATGTCCATGTATTTTTCAATAAAATTTCGAAGATCCTCTGGAAGCAATTTACGTTATAGAACAGATTTTATAACAAAAAATAAATGCTATGCCATAGTCGCTTATGGTGTGTATGGCGCAGCCATCTTTTTTTTTTTATTATTATTATTCTTTTTTATTAATCGTACACAGTTAGTTATCAATTTAAAGTATCAAATAGAAGTAAAGTGGCTTAGCTAGCTAGGTCAGCTGATCCCCGCCTCCCTAAACTTACCGCTCTCTGTTTTGCACCTGGCCATGGCTTATTTTTTTTTAAAAAAATAAAAATAAAATTGAAAAATAAAAGCCCAATCTAGGTTTCAAGAAGAATGGTCCTTTTAATTTAATTTTATTTTTTAAACGGGAGGCAGTTTGGAATTTCAAATGATGTTTCATTGAAATTTTAATTTTTTATAATATTTTAAAATAATATGTTGATATTACAATATTTTTTAAATAAAAAATATATATTATTTTAATATATTTCTTAACAAAAACTATTTTAAAAATTTGCAGCCAAAGAATTGCCCAAAATAACTTTTTTATTATTGGTAATGGTGTCTTTGGGTTATGTTTTTTGCATACAGAAACCATGACTTTTTTCACTCGAATTTTGATTGGGATTGGAATAGTGATCCGATTACTATAATTTTTTTATTTTATTTTCTTAGAAAAAGATAATTGTAATTTTATTTTTTATCCTATTTATATTTGTTTTTGCATTTTAAAAATATATTTTTTAAAAAAATTTAAAATTTAAATTTTTTTACTTTAAATTAATTCTTTTTGATATTTTTAAATCTTTTTGATGTATTAATATAAAATTAATTTTTTTAAAATAAAAAATATTATTCTAATACATTTTTCACTCCAAACTATTTTAAAAAAGAATTATTATTATAATCTAAATTACTGACAGCGTGGAAGTTTTATTTCAAACAAAAAATTCGACTTCAGAGAAGAATGACCTTCGCAAGGGCAGATGGGTTTGGCAGTACCAAGTCAACAACCACAATTTTATAATTATCCAGGACCACATCTACAT
>SRLM01001032.1:107044-165093 GCA_015708895.1 Populus ilicifolia
TTTGTGATGATCTAAAATCTAAAAGAAATTAAACTAGCAAACAAAATAAATTGAAACTGAAATTTATCAAGAAAATAAACATTGATCACAAGCACACATCCACCAGTAAAAATTAGAATACATCATTGAAACAAAACTACAATTTATATTCAAAGTTTTTATCTTTTCTTAACGTTGGTTAATTAATGGATTTGTCGTATAACTAATCCTAACCAACAAACAATCACAATGTTCGCATTAATGATTTAGTTCAATAGCAGCCCCAAGAACTAGATATTTGAGTGTTTTCTCTAAGTTTAATAATGTAGTTCTGCCACAATTATCAAGTTTAGTTGCTTCACAAGTTCATATATCACAACTCCGGTTTTGATATCAAACTTAGCAATAAATTATTCACAATAATAACTTAGAGTCCACTTTAAAAATTATCAACAATAATCATATAAAATATACATAGAAAAATAATCATACTAATTCATAATATAAACTGAAAATAAAGGGAAAAATAAATTTCAAAATTCTTGAAATCCGAAGGTTGTTGTGTCCTTACAACAAAAAAATGAACTTTTGCAACCAAAAAAACGAGTTTAACTTTGCATATTTATAAAACAATTACTCTTAAAGATAGAAGAAGGTATTATTTCTAATTTGTAGAGAGTAGAGTTTGTGTTCTTTCACTTGTGGTTGCTGCCTCCCCTTTCTCCCCCCTTTTTTTTTTATATGCTAAGAAATCCTAGTTTCTATTTTACAAAATAGTTCTCTATTAAGTTGACAGTTTATATTTAAGTACTTCAATAACTATTTTTCTAAAAAAAAATCAGTCTTGCATGAAATCTTCAAGCTTTGAATTAAAAGAGTTAAATTGTTGAAATAAAAACTTGGATATCGATTTAGAAGCTTCTGAATGTAATTTGAATTCATTTCTTCTCGAAACCTATTTACTGGCAAAATTTAGTTTTTATTTTTGAAAAACTATATCTCTCTCATATGACATTGTTTTTAGCTCAAATTTTGAGCCTTTATAGACTTTGTGTTAGGAATCCAAAAAACTTGAGTTTGCATCAATTGGACTTTTATAGCTCCAGATATTGAATTTTGAATGGACAAAACAGTGACAAAATGCAAGATTTGAATTTGAAGGATGTGATTTCCATGATCTTTCTCTTTTTATTTTTTTTGCATTAAATTTCCAGAAAGATGTGAATGTTAGTTTTTTAGTGCCACTGGAATCATTTTATTTTGATCTCTAGAACTCACGCTCTGCACGAAACATTGACTGAACATTAAATCTACGAATTACCTCCAATTTACTTCTTTTTTGCATCTTTTATCCAAAAGTATCTTCAAAATATAAAATAAAGAATATCAAGGCATTTTACATATAAAACATAGACAAAACAAAAGATAGATGTGGGTAAAATTATCAAATAATTTAGTTACATCAGCGATAATAAGTAATAACAAACAAAATGACTCAAGTTGACAAATCTAAAGTAAAAAAAAAAAAAACAGGTGCACTTTCTCTAGAAGAGAAAGGAAAGAAGGCCATCAAGAAATGACATGTGCATAGGCTTTAAATTATTTAATGTTTTAAGTTAATGGGTCGGGTGACATGTTGTTTCGTGGTAAAGTTTTTTTAAAATAAATGGCACCCCTTTTAGATTTCCTAAATTCAAGCTAATATGATGCCAAAAAAAAATTCATGTTTCTTTCACTAAGAAAGCTATTTTTTAACTTAAAAAACCTAGAAAACACTAGAAAAACCTTGTTAAATAGATCTATGAACTCTAAAAATGCAAAAAATAAAAAATAAAAAAAATGAAGAAGGCCTCAAAACCCAAAATCAATTCAAAATAAAAAATCATCTAAAACTTATATGTAGTTATGTTTTGCATTTTCAAGATAAAAAACACAAAAATCAAACTCATTTCATCATGTGAAATCTTTAACATAAAAATTAACTATTTTAGTGGTCGAGATGATCGCCAATGATAACTTTCTCTGTCTATTATAGAATTTAGTAAATACCTCTCTCTTTCTATAAAAAGATTGATAAAATAAGAAAAATAAAGTTTGGTATCAAAATTAAATATTTTAAAATTAAAAGGATTGTTAATGTAAGAGCTAAAAAGGTAAGGGACTAAAATAAGCCTCCTAAACAAATCTTAAAGTGGTACTTTACCCATTTTTTTTACTCCAGTTCTCTATCTTTGGACCCAACCTTCCTTCCAAAAAATATACAATTTGATGCTAATTTGGGTTTAAAAAGGCTAAATTATGAAAACTAAAAATTTAAAAATCAAATTTAATATTTTTAAAACTCATTATTTCAATCTACAATGATATTTGACATGGTAAACAATAGTAGCTCTACAATTAAAATGTGAGCTCGTTTAGTTTTTTTTAATTAAGATATAAAGATAAAATATAAAATTACATAGGGATTTATGAAAAAAATAAAATAATATTTTATCTAATCTAAAAGATTTAACATTCTCTTTCATTTATCTTTTTTTTTGTGTATTTGTCTGCTTTTTCTTTAATAGTATGTAATTATTAATATTAATTGTAACTAAAATTGATCTGTGTTTCACTATATTGCGAGTTACCGTGTACTGTGAGTGAATTTATTATGGATTATATTGTTCTGAATTGTAGCTATCTTATAAGTGCTTTTATTATGGACTGTGAGAGTTGTCATTGTGGACTGCACTGTATGTTTTTTGTAATGTGGTTACCATGCTTATAAGTGAATTCATTGTGGATTGCATTATTCTGCACTGTAGGGGCCTTATGAGTGATTTCACTATAGATTGTATTATTTGGTGGGTATGTGTGAAGCTGCAGCTAGAAGATCTTAAGCGTCAAGCTGGAGGCGCACCTGCTGGGACTGCGGACATTTGGTGCTTGGTTGTCAAGCCATGCTGGATACGCCCTAGGTTGCGGCCACCTGGCGTGCGGTCTGCCCATCCTTTGGTGCTTAGGCTACCTCTTGTGTGCTAGGTAAACTAAGCGCACACATGACGCTTGGATTGTTTACTAGTGTGCTGAGCCTACTGGCATAACATTAATATTAAAAATATATTATTATTTATATTTTGAATTTTTATGATGTTTTTTTTTATAAAAATAACAAGTTAGCCCATGGCGTAATATTATTAAAACTATTAAAAAAATTCTAAGTAGTAATATAAAAATATTATAATTTGTGTCGTAAGTATTATTATTATTCTTCTAATAGAAAGCATTCATCTAAAAAATATTATTATTTGTGTAATATTATTATTTTTCTTATACTTTTAAGTATTCATGTCAAAATATTATTATATGTTTTTTTAATATTATTATTTTTCTTATAATTAAATGTATTCATATCAAATATATTATTATTTGTGTTATAATATTATTATTTTTATAATAAGTCAAAGTTTTAATATAAAAAATATTATTATTTATGTTATAAATATTCTTGGAATTAAAAATAGTATTATTTGTGTCATGAATATTTTTATTTTTACTATAACCAAAAGTATTAATATTAAAAATATTATCTTTTGTGTTATAAATATTATTTTTAATATTGAAAACAACCATATATTTGATTTGAAGTGTAAAATTAAAAATTACTACAGCTACTATTATTATTAATATTATTATCATTAATAAATTTTAAAAGACTGTAAACACCATTGAAGAAAAATCATGTAGAGACATGTGGTGCTTGGGGTGTTGCTTGTGTGCTAGGCAGACATAGTTACACATGTTGCGCTTAGGCTGCTGCATGCATACTGGCAAATCAAAGCACACATGTGATGCTTGCACTCTACTTTAGGACACCTAGTGCTTTGGTTATGGTGTTAGATCCAAGAGGAATGGATCTGTCGTCATGACACAAGATCAATGTATCTTGCGTAAGGACTCAAGGTTTTTAAGCTTTAAGATTCTAAATATTGTTGTTTTTTTTATTATTCAAGTATTCATATCAAAAGATATTATTATTTTTGTTATATTATTATTATTTTTATAATAATTCATAATTTTAATATAAAAATATTAATATTTGTGTTTTAAATATTCTCAGAATTAAAAATATGATTTTTTATGTTATGAATATTATTATTTTTACTATAATCAAAAGTATTAATATTAAAAATATTATTTTTTGTGTTATAAATATTATTATTTTTATAATAATGAATATTATTAATAAAATAATTACTAAATTAAAAAAAATTATTAATGTTGAAAACAATTATAGATTTGATTTGAAATTTAAAATTAAAAATTATCATCATCATCATTAATAAATTTTAAAAAACTTTATCATTATTAAAAAAATTACATGAAAACATGTGGTGCTTGGACTATCTACTTCTAGTATGCTTCCACCATATCAAGAACCAATTATCCTTGCATCTTGCATTTGTAAAACTCAAGATAATTTTAAGTTATTAATTATATAAGACTAAAATTAATGGTGAATCTTATCAATATTAAAATCCAATTTTTTTATAAAAATAAAAATAAACCCACAGCGTATCCAATACACCAAACTTATTTATTCTAAAACTGCTCACCATGTACTATAGACTTTCGTCTATTTCTTGTAAAAAGAATCCATCATTATCAAAAGACGTTAGAAAAGGACTCCTCCTTGATTTTGCTTCTTTTTTTTTTACGCGTATTTTCTTGCAATTAAAAACTGGTACTTTTATGAAATAATTTATAATTTTCAACATAATAAGACATAATTACAAAGCAACACCTACACAGTTCAGTTTATCAAGATAATTTAAAAAAAAAAGACTAGCAGTTAATATTTATAGGCTGACATCCCAGCCAAGCCAACCAAATTAAAGAGGTAGCGGCTCCCATTGGAGATCGGCAATCCGAATACACTACTTGGAAAGCATGCAATCTCCGGATCAAAGAGCAATGATAAAAGAGTTCGGTTTTTAAACAGATAAATTCTTCTTCTTTTTTTAATGTCAATTCATAAAATCCCACATCATTTAACGTATATTTGGTAATGCAATGTAGAATGTTTTTGTAAAAATATATTTTTTTAATTGAAAATATATTACAATAATTTTAAAATTTTTAATGCTAGTATATTAAAATTATATAAAAAAATCAATTAAATACATTTTCAAACAAAAAAATATTTAAAGAATAGATTGATCCTCTAAAATAAACATACACTTAATTTAATACGTGCAAAACAAGGAGAACTAAAATTTGTCAGCAATAATTTTGCCTCTAATGCAAACAATGACGCCATATTTGAGAACAAAGTAAATAAAGAAAAATGGATTGAGTAAAATGGGATATAAAAAAGAATTTAAAAAAGGGCAAAATGATTTACTTCTTCGCAGTTTCTCTCTCTCTCTCTTTCTCTAAATTTTGGTGGGACGTCCAAACCCTGAAAAAACCAGTAATGTCCCTTCCAGTTCCATTCATGCCACGCCATTAATTACTGAAAAAGAGTTCGTGGGATCTCGAACATTAATTAATTACTGTATGCTTGGCCAAGCTTCGATCATGAGAGGAAATAAAATGGAGAAACCCACATGAAGATTGGACATGTGGGCACAGCAGTAATGGAGCTCTCATGGACCCAGCAAAGAGTACTGAACATCGTGTCCAGAGGGAGGAAGGAGACACAAATGGCCCTTTCATGCAGAAAGAGAGAAAAGACGAATGACCAGAAAGGAGAGAGCACATCATTCTTGAGACGAGATAAAAACTCCGGACCAGCAGGCATGCCACGCCAGATGCTGACACGGTGATAATGAGCCCTGTTTTCTATCAAGGATTTTGTTGGATAAATCACTGGTGATTGGCCACGATTGATCGAGCAATTAAAATGGAGTCTGGAAGTGTGAGGGATGATGCCCAGGAACTTAAAGCTTTTTCTTTCAGTTCTCATATTCATATATCCATGAGAAGTAGAAAGGAAATTTAAAACTCCTGGGATTTCTTTTTTCCTTTTTTTTTTAAAATAATTTAAGCTTGTGTGTCACATTTCAAAAATATTTTTTATTTAAAAATATATTAAGATGATTTTTTACAAATATTTTTAATTTTTTATATCACATTCTTAAAAAAATATTTAAAAAATTATCAATTTAATATATACATTCTTATTAATTCATGTTATTTTTATTTTTATCGAGTAATTATTTTTTAAAAATTATCATTTTGAATTTTATAAATTCTAAAACCACTAAATATTTATATTATTATTTTTAAAAAATTATCATTTTGAATTTTATAAATTCTAAAACCACTAAATATTTATATTATTATTAATTTTAAAATTTATAAAATTAATTAAAATACATGTACATACTACTCCAAGCACCTAGACATCAATTAAAAAAATAAATTAACATGACTTGTCTCTTATGTACACACTACTCCAAGCACCTAAACAAATCAGCAGTCTTCAATAGCTTCATGGAATTAAGAAGGCATGACAACAAGAAATCTCTGATTATATAAGAGATCTCTAGCAGTCTTTGCATATATAAAAATACATTTTTTTAATAAGAAATATATTATTTTAATATATTTTTAAATAATAAATACCTTAAAAAATAATCATTGCTTAAATACTAAACATTAACGAAATAGCATGGGTGGAGCAATAGTTGATTATTTTATTTTATTTTGATTATTTTATTTTATTTTATTTTTAAGAAAGGATTTCAATCAGTTGTTAGCCCATTAATTTAATTTGTGGTTGGGCACGGTTTCAAAGGGATTTGGTAAAAGGAGAAGAATTGATTATTTTTTTTTATCAATAATTAATTTGCATTTATTTTGACAATTTCGTCGTGAGAGAGGCCTTCCTCTCACCTACTCTACAAGGAAGAATGGGCGGAGGTTGTTGCCTCCGAAGGAAGACTCGTGTTTGCCCACCAACCAGAGATGTCAACGCCTCCTTCTCTGTTCTCTTCTTCAAGCCTTCTGTTCTCTCTCTCTCTCTCTCTAATATTTATTTACATACCCACCGATCTTTAAAAGGGTACTATTATTATTATTATTATTGAAAACACTAATAAAAGTATGAGTTATTCACCGTGCACAGGTGTAGTATTTATCTTTTTATATTTTATTGTTTTTATATGTTTTTTATTTTGATATTCAAACTTTATTTTAGTATCATTTTTAGATAAGATTAAAAAGTAATTAAATCAAATTTATTAATTAAAAACAAAATTGAAAAATGAAGTAACAAATAAGAAAAGGTATCACAAATTGATGATAATATAGTTTTTTTTACTATACATTTATTTTTTTTAGTTCTTAAACTTTACATATTATATCTCTTCAATCCCTCAATATCTTTACAATTTAATCTCTATTTTTTTAAAGAGAGAGGTCACTATATTATATTTTTAGTTGATTTTAAATGATAGAGAAAATAAATTTATTTTGATGTCAATTTTTTTTTATTAGGGGTTCCACTTAGATGTTTTTTATCTTAAAATTGCTTAAAAAATTATATCTAAACTCAGGAAAAAAATTTATTTTAGGTTTTTGTGTATATGTGTGTTATTTTTATTTTTTTTAAAGCTATTTATGGTATTATAAAGGTGTTTAGATTTTTTTTATGTGTTTTAAATTAAAAAAAGTTAAAAAATTTTTTATGTAATTCTAGTAGCTAAAATCTAGTAAAAACTAGACATGCATTATTTGATTTTTTTTAAAAAAAAATGTACCATCCACCCCAATTGATTTTTTTTAATAGGACCCACATGCTAGCCCTTTCAATATGGATCAAGGTGTTGGCTTGACTTTTTTTTTTGTAATTTTTATTTTAAGAAAATCATGTTTTTTATAAATAATTTTTAATTTTAAATTAATGCTTTTTTATGTAATTTTTTATTTAGTCTTTTTCAAAAAGTAATTGTTTTTTTAATTATTTTATATGTATTTAATTTCTGAATGTATTATTTTAATTTATCCATAATATTTTTTATGTTTTATATTTTAAAAAATTATTATAATTCATCTATAGTATTTATTTATTTATTTTAAAAAAAGAGAAAATAAAATTTTCATGCTCCAAGAGCTTGAGTTTCTTTGTTTTTTTGTTTTTTTTTTCCCCCTTGTTTCTTTTCCTGTAAATGTTAGCTCAGCAACACAGACGTCACTAACAAAGAGTCTAGTCCAGCTGTTTTATCCTTTTCTCTTCTGCGGTACAATCTAGTCCACCTTAATGACAAGAACCTCTTTGATCTAACCATTTTTATTTTTTATTTTTTATTTTTTTATTTTTAATGGGAATGTAGATTCCGACTAGTATTTAATAATCGTGTTGGGTTAGAATTGTTTTTGGTCATTCTAAAATTAAATTGCCAAATTCTGCTTGTTAGATCTCCAGATCCAATCAAACAATTTACAAATTTGTTTTTATTTTTTTTTACAAATTTTCTCATCAAGGCAGCACATAAAATTGATAGGTTCAATGAATTGGTTGAAGCAGTAGATTTATTGGCAGGTCAAACAAGTACAACGCTACCCACAAACATTATGGAATATTTTAACCCCCACGTGCCTATAACGTCTAATATCCTCGAACTATTATTATTATTATTATTTAAATTAGTTTTTTTAGATTATTTTGATGTGTTTATATTAAAATAAACTTGAAAAACAATAAATAAAAATATTAATTTAATAAATTTTTAAATAAAAAAATATATTAAAAAACAACGGTCACATCAACACCGAACATGATCCACTAATACGCTGTTAGAATAGTTGTTAGCATCCGTTATGGTCCTTGTATACCCGTTTTCTCAATATTAAATATAGCTAGAAAGAGCATCTTTCCCAAATTCTAACCTCATCGTAAAACAGAACAGTTGGGCTTTAATCGCATGATTACTTGTCTCCGAATATCCACTCGTTCATGTCCATGCTATCACATTATCCCAGCAACAATGTGAGAGCACCATTCATTTACTGTTTGAGATCCGATCAACGAGAAATTCAATTTTAATATGCAAAACGGGTAGAAAAGTGATTCAGCCGTGTTGAAGAGGGTAGATTTCTTACCTAAACTGTAATTAATCGCAGGGAGAAACTGGAAATTAATCACACGACGGCGACAACAACCAAGCCCACTACAGGGTGAGTTGGTGGTTGGTACTCCGCAGAGGCCTCCACCTTTTCAAATAATTGCGACGAAGAGGGTTTCCAAATTCAGAGAGACAAAATTCAACTATATATCAATTCTTAACCATCAACATCACGTCCTATATACTAAAAGTTGTTCACTCTTGTTCTTCTTTTTTTCCTTTTAGTTTCCATTTAAAGACGACTGAGATGTAAATGTGAGAAAAAAGAAGAGTTAAAAACAGATGTTAAGACCTAAAATTATTTAGATATACACTCGTCTAGTTGCCTCGCTGCACAGCGGACAGGATAAGATCAAAGATTGTATCTTAATACAAAACAATATTTTAGATGTTAAATTAAAATACAACACCTGTTTATAATAAAAAAAATGATAATTAAAAAATTACATACAAAAATTTAGAGGCCAACAAATCCATTTCTAATCTTAATTTTTTTTTTTAAAAAAAATCAGTTACACAATATAGAATTAACTTGGATCTAAAAATATTTTTCAAAACGTGATCTATTTTTGTAGACAAGATTAAGCCTAAAGAATACTTTAATGGATATTGTATTGTTAAAAAAACCCTGCCAGCACTAAAACCACTATTTTTTTATGGGCAGAACAGGGATAACTGACGATTTTCTATATTCTTCATTATTTTCCATTAACTCTCCTTCTCTCCTCTCTCAAACTAGGGTTGAGTTACAAATAAAATAAAGCCTTAGACCAAAAAAAAACTTTGAAAAAATTCCAAGGGAAAATCAAGCAAAAAAGTGCTCACTTATATATATATATAATAGGGCGTCTATTTTTCTTGTTCTTCAATTCTAGTCCACCAACTTTTAATCTTGTGCAAACCATGAATTCAAGTTATTTTTTACAAAATTGAGCATCAATTTAATGTTGATTTTTTTTAAAAGACCATAAAAAATTCATAAAAAAAATTATAACATCTAATTCAAAAATAAATAGACGAGGGAGAAATAGATTCTTTTGTAGTTGTAATTATAATAATAGTAGTACATAGGGTTATACTGCATAGTTGATTAATCCCTCCTCTCTACACAAACACAATAGCTATTTAACTCGCACGCTACCATAAGCTGTAAATTGTTTTTTTTATTAAAAAAAAACTAAATATACAAGCTATTTTCTAATAAAATTCAAAATATAAATAAAAAATTCATATAAACATGTAATCAAATAAATTGATAACCATTTATATAAATAAAAAAAACTAGAAATGAGATATTTTATGTAAGTCAATAATATTTGATCTTATAAAATAAAATATTTTCTCGGTTATGTTTACAGAATTTATTTATTAAAATCAATAAAAGATAATAAAAACATAAACAAATACGGAACTGAAAATATTATGCAAGGTCATACATACAAAAAAATATCATTTAAGAATAAATATTATTTTATATAAAATAAAACTCACATGTATAAAATAAAAAGAATTATTCAAAAATTAAATTAAAAAAATCATTAATTTTTTTTAAATAAAGTCTGCAAAATCTACGGCCTAAGAAATGAGATTAAGATAAACTAATAAAAAAATTAAAGATAATCATAAAAATATTTTTTTAAAAAAAAATAATGTTAAATATTAAATTCATAAAAGAAATTAAGAAAAAAAATCTCAAATCACATGAACTTGTTAAACATGTAGTCCATGTCAATATATCAAAAACGTCACAAATAAAAAAGCACTAAAGCCCATTCCCCATCACATCAAAGGCTAAAGCATAAAACATGATAAAAAACAAAACCACATAAAAATTGTGATTAAAAAAATAAAAAAAAATAAGTTAGAGAGTATCAATAAATTTTAAATTGAAGGGTAAATTTAAAAACAATTAAACTTTGACAAAAAAATAAATTAATTAAAAGAATGAGAGTTAAATTAAAAGCAAAAAAAACTTAAACCTTGATTGAGTGATGAAATTGAAAAATAACAAACTTTAACAAAATAACCAGAAAAAAAAATTAAAAATTAAAAAAATAAAAATTGAATTAAAAAAAAATTAACTACTAGCAAGAAACCATCCATCAAACATCAACACGTGTCACTCCATAAGAAGAACACAACGATGCAGCCAGCAACAAACCGAAAAGATATGTTTGGCCATAGAATGTATTCACACGTGCCACCCAAACACCACGGCCGACACCGCCTTGCTAGTACATGAACACGATGAAACAGCATCTTTTCAAATAAAATAATTGTTTCTCACATAGAAATATCATAATAACTTTTATACACCTAACAATCATAAAAAACCCATAGTTAAAGTATACAAATGCATTTAGATACATGTATTAATTTTTATCTTTTCTAAAGGTATAATAGTTGTTCTATTATATTTTAAAGTGCAAAAAACACTCGGTCTACAACTCAATTTTTTCTCAGGGGTAAATGAATATTTTAACAATTTCAATGTTTTGAAAAATACTAAAATTCTTAGACAATAGCTTAAGAAAATGTTATATCTATGAATAAAACTTTTAGACAATAACTATTTTTTTAAATTAATGGTTTTTATGGTTTTTTCTCTAAATTATTTTCATTTATATTTAAATTAGTACCTTTTTTTATTTTGTTTAGAAAGCCTCTTTTAAATAACTATTATATTTTTACTTATGCATTTAAATTTGAAGAGTTTTTCTAATTCATCTATAATTTTTTTAATATTTTGTGTGGATGGAATTTATATTTGAAAATATAAAATTTTTATTTTTAAATAAAATTTCTAGTATATGCAGCCATGCAAGGTTTTTTTTTTATTTGATTAATTTAATTTGTATTTGTATTTTTATTATTATTTTTTTGAATAAAAAAATATTTTAATAAATAAATTTAGCAAACACAATCAGGTAAATATTTTTTAAAAAAACTAAATATTTTAATTTATATATATCTCTTTATTTTTGAAGCTTTATTTTTAAATATAGTTAATGATTTATATATATATATAATTAAAGTTTTTATATATGTATAATAAAATAAAAATACCTGATTCACGATGAAACATGATTTACATAGCTAATTTCTACCTGAAGATCGGCAATCAGAGCCTAATACGCATGTGAAATAAAAAAATAAAATAAAAAAGTCTAAAAGTATAAGCACAAAGTGAATATGGACCCAAAAAAAGGATTTTAATGACTTCATGATCACTACTTGACTGTGAACCTCTTAATTACATATTTTTTTAATAGATAAAATTGGTGTTAATAAGCCATTCAAATCAAACGTTACGAGAATAGTGAATCTTTAGTTACTATTTGTTATTATAATAGTGATTATTTTTTAAAATAATTTTTATTTAAAAATATATTAAAATCATATATTTTTTTAAATTTATTTTTAAATTTTTGCAGACTCAAACAATAAAAAAGAATTAAATTAACACAAAAAATTAAAGATTTTAAAAACACCATTTATACTCAAAAACAAACGTGCAATTATTCTTTTAAGCTAACTTTTGTTCATAAACACATGAGCTGAACATCCCATGTGATAATTAATACATGATTTGAAACAATAAAAAAGGCAATATGACCGCAAATTATTTGTTTGGGTTTAACTCCATTACATGTAAGGGTGAGGATGCAGCAAGCCAACTTTATCGTGTAATTTAACTGATTAAATTTTAAATTTATATTTTAAAAATTGTTAATTTGATTTTTTTAAAAAAATTATTAAAAGTTTATATAATTGTTAGTTTTAAGATTTATAAAATTAATTAAGATATATATAATATTATTAATAATAATAAAAATAAATCTAGCAGGCCATTTGGTGAGGGTAAAAGCATGATTATTAGGTGGATCCATGTGGTTTTATTAATTACATATATATAAAAGAAGGGCAAGACGAAATTTCTCATTTCTCACCAACCACAGCCTCACCACCATGCATCGCACTACTCCGATAGTCAAATTTACCCTTCTACGCCAATCGCCAATATGGATCCACAAAGAGACCACGCTCCATAATATTGACCCGTGAGATTATTCAAGATCAATGGCCACAATTGAGTTTCAACAAACCCCCTTTGTCCCCTCATGCTTACCTACCGACCTCCATGGCTCTATGCATAGTACTCAAGACTCCCAACAATCTATTTAAACCCCCTTCCCTCCCTCTCTTCTCCTCAGGAAATCCCATCTTCCAAAACCAAATATTTCCTCCACTGCTTCTGCTCTTCACCTCACAGCAATCATTTTTCTAACTTCTTCTTCTCTCTCATTTACACTTTAATTTCTTCTAACAAAACGAATGGAGACAATCACCAAGACTGGCTACCAAAATGGTTCTTCGGAGAGTTTGTGTACCCAACGTGATCCACTCAGCTGGGGTGTTGCTGCTGAGGCAATGAAAGGAAGCCATTTGGACGAAGTGAAACGTATGGTAGCTGAGTATAGGAAGCCTGTTGTGAATCTTGCTGGTCAGAACTTGACCATTGCTCAGGTTGCATCCATTGCTGGTCATGATGCTAGTGATGTCAAGGTGGAACTTTCTGAGTCTGCAAGACCTCGTGTCAAGGCTAGCAGTGACTGGGTCATGGATAGCATGGACAAGGGAACTGATAGTTATGGTGTTACTACTGGTTTTGGTGCTACTTCCCATAGAAGAACCAAACAAGGTGGTGCTCTTCAGAAGGAACTCATTAGGTGAGTAGATTTAAAGACTCCCCATTTAAGCAAATGCTTGTTTATTTTTTTTCCCTAACGTGGTTGGTGAGAAAGTGAGAGAGTTCTTCAAGATATACTAGAAGGAGAGAGAGTTGGTAACTAGCTAGGTCGAGTTGACTCAATGATTTTTATATAATCTCTTCTATCAGGAGAGAGAATTTAACACCGCTAATCCCTGAAATATTGATGATGGGTGGGTGGGACGGGATTGACTCGACCGAGTTGTGTGGGGTATGGTCGTCCATTCAATGGGTTGTCTGGTCCAGAAAAGGGTAGAGAGGAGTTTCATTTAGAGACTTTAGGGCCAGCTGGGCTCCCATGAAAAATTCGACATATCAACTCTATACTTTTAAGCTCCATCAAAAGTGAGGGAAAATATTCTTAAAAGACAATTCTTCAACGATTTTAAGAAATTTTAAGTGGAATCAAGATTTATGAAATTGTTAATACAAGCTGCCAAACTTTAAACAAGAGTAGGAAATTCATTTTTTTTTCTTTTTTACTGATGATGACTTGAAGACCCCACCAACACATCCTACAGGAATATTCAAAGGGGAAGTTTAGGCGGAATTGATCACCAAAAGTGCATTCATATTTCTAATTTCTTGACATTGTTAGGAAGCACTCGCACGTTTTGGGAAACCTTCTCTAGCTACCAGTTAGAATGGTCAAAGACATTGTTTTACTGCTTAACTTCATATTTGATTGACTGTTTGTGATCATACACACAAGTTCCATCTTGTGATTTTGTGCCTTGGAAGCATTAACTAAAAATATATCAGTACAATTTTAGGTGAAGGCATCAATGTAATTAATTTGTCAACAGTATTTAATGTTTTTCTCCCCCTCTTCAGATTCTTGAATGCTGGGATCTTTGGCAATGGAACAGAAACTTGCCACACACTGCCTCACTCAGCAACTAGAGCAGCTATGCTTGTCAGGATCAACACTCTCCTCCAAGGTTACTCAGGCATCAGATTTGAAATCTTGGAAGCAATTACCAAGCTACTTAACAACAACATCACTCCATGCTTGCCACTACGTGGTACAATCACTGCTTCAGGTGATTTAGTCCCATTATCCTACATTGCTGGATTACTGACTGGCAGGCCTAATTCCAAGGCCACTGGTCCCAACGGAGAAGTGCTGGATGCTGTTGAGGCCTTTAAAGCAGCTGGTATTGATTCTGGATTCTTTGAGTTGCAGCCCAAAGAAGGCCTCGCTCTTGTTAATGGAACTGCTGTTGGTTCTGGTTTGGCTTCCATGGTTCTTTTCGAGACCAACGTTCTTGCTGTCTTATCAGAGCTCATATCTGCAATTTTCGCCGAGGTTATGAACGGTAAACCTGAATTCACTGACCATCTGACACACAAATTGAAGCACCATCCAGGTCAAATTGAGGCTGCTGCTATAATGGAGCACATTTTAGATGGCAGCGCTTACATGAAGGCAGCTAAGAAGTTGCATGAAATGGACCCCTTGCAGAAACCAAAGCAAGATCGCTATGCTCTGAGGACTTCACCCCAGTGGCTTGGCCCCCAGATTGAAGTGATCCGATTCTCAACCAAGTCAATTGAAAGAGAGATTAATTCAGTGAATGACAACCCTCTAATTGATGTTTCAAGGAACAAGGCCTTACATGGTGGCAACTTCCAGGGAACTCCAATTGGAGTCTCAATGGACAATGTACGTTTGGCTATAGCATCTATAGGCAAGCTCCTATTCGCTCAGTTCAGTGAGCTCGTAAATGATTTCTACAACAATGGATTGCCTTCAAATCTCACTGCTAGCAGAAATCCAAGTCTGGATTATGGTTTCAAAGGAGCTGAAATAGCAATGGCCTCCTACTGTTCTGAGCTTCAGTATCTTGCTAATCCAGTCACTAGCCATGTGCAAAGTGCTGAGCAGCACAATCAAGATGTTAACTCGTTGGGACTTATTTCTTCAAGAAAGACAGCGGAAGCCGTAGATATCTTGAAACTCATGTCCACAACTTTCTTAGTGGCACTATGCCAAGCAATTGACTTGAGGCATTTGGAGGAGAACTTGAAGAGCGCTGTCAAGAACACTGTTAGTCATGTATCCAAGAGGATTTTAACTACAGGTGCTAATGGAGAACTTCACCCATCAAGGTTCTGTGAGAAGGAGTTGCTCAAGGTGGTTGATCGTGAAGATGTCTTTGCTTACGCCGATGACCCCTGCAGTGCTAACTATCCATTGATGAAAAAACTAAGGCAAGTTCTTGTTGACCATGCGTTGGCAAATGGAGAGAATGAGAAGAACGCAAGCACTTCAGTCTTCCAAAAGATTGGAGCTTTCGAGGAAGAATTGAAGGCCCTTTTGCCTAAAGAAGTTGAGAGCGCAAGAGCAGCATATGATAGTGGGAATTCAGCAATTGAGAATAAGATTAAGGAATGCAGGTCTTATCCACTGTACAAGTTTGTGAGGGAGGAGTTGGGAACTGGATTGCTCACTGGCGAAAAGGTCCGATCGCCTGGTGAGGAGTTCGACAAGGTGTTTACAGCTATGTGCCAGGGGAAGATCATTGACCCAATGCTGGAATGCCTTGGTGAATGGAATGGTGCCCCTCTTCCAATCTGTTGAGTGTTTTCTCTTACTAAATAAATTTGTTGTAATGTTTTTGAACATTGTTTCCAATCCCTTGTATGTTCTTAAAGTTTCATGGCTATGTACTACATAAGTTGCGGTAAAAAACAAGTTTTCATTTCAGTGTATCTTTCTTTCTTAAATTTTGCTGTGGAATTGAAATGGAGAGTGGTGATTGGGTGTCTGACTTTTTAACGATCCGCAGTATAGTTAAGTCTAAATCTCACAATGCTATTGATGCATGTAGAACGAACATACATGTGTATTTACGCCTGTGTTTAATTTTACAGCAAAGCATCTCATTTGAGGATTGACAAGTGATGCTCCTAATTGTTTTTTACCATGGGATGAATGAAAAGTTATGTTTTGTTGCCAAACCCAAAAAATATCAAGAGATACTTGTACTTTCATTATGAATTTATTATTGTGCACTTAAATTTATTGTCTCTGTAAATTTAAATAGTAAAATTATTGTAAAATTATGTATAAGAAGTATATATGATAATAAAACAATATAATTAATAAAAAAATAAATAAAATATATAAGAACAATGAAGATTAAAAAAATAAAGAAAAAGCTTTTTTTTTCATATGAATTTGCAGTTATGTATATCATTCTCTCAACTATTTTTTTATTTATAGACAAGTGTATATAAATATTTGTAAGCTCAAATATCATAAAAAAATGTAAATTCAACTGAACTTAGAGAAATTTAAATAAACTTGATGATAATAAATAAACATAGTAATAAAAAAGTGCATAAAAGCATATAGACATTCATATACAATGTATGATCTTATAACACTTCCCCTCATATATTTATTGTTCAACTTTATACATTGAAAACTGCCTCATTAATTATATTAAGTAATATATTATATAAAAAAATATTATTGATAATTATTTCATTTTAATTTTATCTTTTCTTTGTAGAGACATAACTTATTAAGATCTTTTTATTTTTATTGTTTTCAGGTGCTTGAACCTTTTCTAGGGTTTTATGATCAATTTTGTCCATCTCCTCATGAATATTTTCTTTTTCAATAATGTCAATTTAATTATTTTCTTCTTTTCTCTTACAAAGATTTTTGTTTTTTTAAACTAGTTCGTCTTCAACGCTTCTAACATATTATAGACTCATTTGCTATAATTTCAATGGATTGTCTTGTTAGGATTTCTATCCGGGTTGAAACATTTATAGCTGATATATGAGATTTGAATACTCCTTTTAAATAAGTGAGTGAATGCATTTGGTAGCTAATTTGTAATGTATTGCAAACAAAGTATCTTTTGAACTTCTTATTTATATTGTTTTGTATGAAGATCAAAATCCAATAATGACAATGCATTTCATGTAATATCTTTATCCAATTGTTTAATTTCTCTCCCTAATGCTAAAAACAAAGTCTTATCAAAATAACAATTAATAAATCATGTTGTAAATGAATCACTTGTCAAAGGCTTAAGATATTTAATTATTAATAGGGATTTAAACCCAGTATATACTCTTAGCCTCTTTTAAGGACCCATCTTTATACATTATGATGGATAAATTGAAACATCTATCTCACAACTAAATTTTTTTAGATGAGAAATGGTTGGCTTATAACCAAAAACCAATTATAACTAGGAGAATTTATGATACATTCTTGGCCTCATACATATAAGTGTTACTGCATGTAAAACAATGTGCCCTTAAATAAAGACATGAAGTTTTGTTCTCATGAGTAGTGGTCATGTAATTGACTGGAGGCATTTACTAAGTGATTTAGCTAGACCATTTTGAGTATGAACATGGATAACAAGATGTTCAACGTTTATCTCAAGTGACATGTAACAATCATTAAATGCTTGGTAAGTGAATTTACCAGTATTGTCAAGACAAATTATCTTAATTATATAATCTAGAAATTGTGCTTGTAATCCAATAATTTAAGCAAGTAATCTCGCAAATGTTAGGTTGTTAGTTGATAATAAACAAACATATAACCATATTGTAGATGTATTTACTAATACTATAAAATATCTTAATGGTCCATATAGGAGGTGAATGGACCCATAAATACCACCTTGGATATGTTTAAGAAATCAAGCTAGTGATGGTCTAATGACCAATTTGCCTTGAGAACAAGCAGCACACGAGAATTCCTTGAAATAAAGAATCTTCTCATTCTTTAATGGATGACCATGTAAATTCTCGACTATTCTTCATATCATTATTAATCTAAATAATAAAATTAGTTGGTTTGTTGGATTTTTGGTTTATTATTCTATTGACTCCGATTATACCAATACTTGTGTAACACAAACCTAAAAATAAAATGAATAATTTTTCCAATATTTGTGTTCTAGTAGAGACATTTGATATGATGTAAAGATATTTGATATCATTATTATTGACAATCTCAATATAACACCTGTTAAATCGTATATCTTTGAAATTTAATAGATTTCTCCTTGATTTAGTAAAGAACAAAGCATTATCAATAATAAATCTTGTTCCATTAGGAAGCATTATATTAGCTTTTCCGGAGCCTTTGATCAACTTTGCCGAACTTGATATTATATTCACTTTTGCTTTCATTATTCTTATATTTGAAAAATATGCCAGGTTTTGTTTTGGTAGCCTTTTTTTTTTCATTCCTTTTTTTCTCTCACCTCTTTAGTTCCAAATCCAACCCCTATGCATTTTCAAAATAGTCATTTAATTTATTTTTCTTTTAGATTTGATCCTTATTCTTTTTATTAATATTTTTTTATTTAAATTATTCAAATAATTGAAATTTATTTAAATTTAATCCTTATTTTTTTCACCATTTAGATTTAGTCCTTATACTTTTTATTTTGATTTTTTAATTATTCTCTTAATTAAATTATTTTTTCAATTATATCCCTCAATATTTTCTATCATTCTCTTAACTGATTTTTTTTTTCCAATTGCATGTCTCATTATTTTAGTTCATTTGATTTTATGTTAGATTTGGTTATTATTCTCCTTTTTGTTATTTGTTTAGTTTGTAATCTTTTTTTGTTAGAACTTTATTTTTTGATTTCATCTCTTAATATTTCATTGATTAAGATTTTGTTAACTTTTTAGGTCACAAGTTTGAAAGATTAGGCTAGGTTAGCTTATATCTTTTTTTTTTCTAGTTGTTTTTTTATAGTTGATTTTTGCCGATACTATTTTTGTTATAGGCTTATCGTGATCTATGTGTCAGGCTCAAGGTTTTGCATGTTAACTTAACTTTACTCATAACAATATTATTTTTAAATTTATTTGTTATTGTTATTGCCTGATTTTTTTTCATATGACCAAATTAATCAAGGTTTAACTTGATTGTCAAAATTTTCTTATTTCTTTTAAGAGACAATCATTTCCTTAACATTTTGTTTTTGAATTGATAAAAATCTAGCATGGCTATAAAAATCTAGTATGGCTCGCAGCGTCGTGCGGGCCACAAATCTAGTAAAAGACTAAAAGATGTTGATTGCTAGCATTTTACGACCAAATAAAACTTTATGAAACCTGATCAAACACACCAATATCTATTATAAGGATCTTTTTCTAGTAAATACTAGCCTTGGTGTTTGTTCTTTGTTGTGGGGTCAAACTATTTTTTTATATAAAAAATAATGTTTACGTATTGAAATAGATTAAAAAAGAACATTATAAACTAATCACAGTAAATGTGTAACATCACTAATTAGAGCTGAGCAATCATGGGACACTCCACCATACATATAGTTTGGATAATATGACTTAAATAACCTGATAAAAAAAAGAATTATAAAATCTTTTAAAAAAATATGCTAATTTTTTAAACACATGACCCAAGTCTTTAAACTTGAAACATTCAATCTAGAAAAATCATGTAAACTATTTTTCAATAAATTAAATATTAAATGATGGAATTGAAAAAAAATCAATTAGATAAATTTATTTTTTAAAATGACAATTCAAATAATGATGATCAAAATCACTATTACTACTAATATTAATAAGTAATATCATCATTATTACTATTATCGTTATTACTACTACTATTATTTTAATTATTATTAAAATTATTATTACTACAATCACAATCACTATCATTATTATCATTATTATTTTAATTATTATTAAAATCACCACTATTATTATCACTAAAATTATTTCTATTATCAATATTATTATGATAACTATTAATATTATCACTATTAGCAGTATCAATAGTAACCTTGTCACTATTATTTTTATTATTATCACTAATGTTTTATTATTATTATTAGTACTATTATTATCATCACTACTATTGCTATTGACACTACTATTATTACTATTATTATCACCACCATCATCGCCACTATCACTACTGCTGCTATTATTATTGTTACTGCTATTGCTACTCATTAATATTATTATTATTATTATTATTATTATTATTATAATTACTAATTTAATTATTATTATTATTGTTATTATTATTATTATAATAATCATTATTATTAACATAAATAATATTTGTATTTTTATTACTATTTATATCATTATTATTATTATTATTTTGGTTACTTTTTTGTTTATAAACATGTAAAATTGGCTAAAATACCATCAAACAAATCCGTAATACCTAAGACACTATATGAAAAGAAAACAAATACTGCTAGTTTAAAGACAAGTGAATTTTCATGTATATAAAAGATAAAAAAGTCACCGCATCCTAATGATGAATAAAAAATATACGGGGCTACTTTGAATCACCGTCTATTTTAGTATATCTGCTATTTTAAATCTTCTTTTGAGCAAGTTTATTAACAAATAATTTATCATCCTGAATTAATTAAGAAACATTTTTCCCCAGGGGTATCAGGCTTTGTAATTATAATTGCTGATATATATATATATATATATATATATATATAGGATGCAATTATAACATTGTGTGTGTGTGTTCAAGCATTAAATCATGTACAGTCATTTCATTTATTTTTTTGACACTTGAAGAAATCAATATCACTTGTTTTTTAAAAAAAGATTTTTGAGAACCTAGCACATTTTTTTGGGTAAAATGTTACAAGCTAAAAAATTTAACACTATGTAACACAACTATGTTTTATTTCCTATTTAACTTAACTTGGAGACACATTCTACAATTAATTCCATGCCCAAAAAACAATAATTCACACAATCTGAATAACCAGTTTTCGAGCATTAAAACAAAATTCACATAAATAGTATACACTATTTTTAATTATAAATAAAAAAAATTACATCGATGATTAACTTAACATAATATTTTATTAAAATTAAAATAAATATACATCTATTTATAATTCTTATAACATATAATAAAATATATATCTAATCATTATCTCAGCTCAAGAAAAAGCTTAAAGCACTCAAGAAGGGTTTGAAGCACTCGTGGATGGTTCTAAAGCATTAACCCCAACTAATCTAACTTAAGGATGAGTCTATAGCATTTGTGTAGGTGTGAGAAAGACCAATATCATTATAGCTTATAGACAACCCTGGGATGCTTATGGATAGGTCTAGGATGCTTGTGGAATGACCAACATCCCTAACATTCTTATGATAAGTAATCTCATCTTTCACTAATATCACTTTAAGACGCTCATTTTCCAAAACCTATTGAAGTCTACCATGATATAAATCAAGTGAAGTGTTAGCTATAATACATTCTATTTTATTGACATTGTCATAACCCAATTCTGGGTTATTCCTCAAAAATTAATTTTTTTTAAAAATAAAAATAAAAAAATAAAATAAAAGCTAATGATGTGAAGAAAGCAAATAAAGAAGGGCTACAAAAATAGAAAACAATCAAGCTGTAATTTTTTTTGAGAAAATTCAAGGCCTAATTGTACCATATTATGCCCAAAAATAGAGAAAAATACAAATTCAAGGTCAAATTAAATGATTATTGAATGAATTTGCATAAAAATTGAGTTTAATGACATAATTAAATTTTTAGTAAACCAATTTGATTTAATCATGAGCCAAATTAAATTTTAATTATGTTTAAAAATTAATTTGGATCCAATTAAAGGATTTAATAAAGTGAAAGGACTTAATTATACTTTAAATAGGTCAAATTAATTTTATTTTACGCTTAATTGGTGAAAAATTAAGTTTGAGAGCCTAATTTTGACTTAATTGATTGAAATTTTAAGAGACCAAATTTAATTTTTACTAAGTTAATTGATTGAAATTAGAGGTTTAATTACATTAAATAAAAAAAATTTAGAGTCAATTAGGGTTTAATTGAAAACAATTGAAAGAGGAAGGACTGAAATGAACTTTGACAAAAACAGGAATCGGCACTATATATTATCTTTATTTTTTTCTTTGAAAAAACTGATCCATTCACCCACTTTACATTAGTATGTAATGTACCTAACATCCATCAAATTTGACAAATTTTATACAAAAATGATCCTCTGTACTTTTTCTACAACACCATATGATCAATTTAGGCTAAATGACAATAAATCATCTCTGGTGACAGTCTAAAAAGGCCAACTCAGTCAGCTTTTGTTTGCAGATTTACAACTCATGATACATACTTTGAGCCAACAGTTGGGATCTTTCCTAACTGAATCGAGGGCTGAAATTTTTTTTCAGTATAAACAAAATTACCCTCTTCCGTCTTCTATAAATAGAGATGGATTTCATGGCTTGATGGAGGAGAAAATAGGGTCCAAAGATAGCTAAAAAACCAATTTTTCTACCAATTTCTGTAAATTTTCTTCTTCCTCTCTCCATCGTGGCCTTTAGCCACCACCATTGCCACTATTGGCTTGACAACCACCCTCTCCACCACACTTCTCTCTTTTCTCTATTTCTTCTTCCTTTTCCTCCACACAGGCAGTAGCCCATCAGCACCACCATTTTCGTTTTCTTCCTTCTCTAGCATCGACAACACACCACCACATGAAGCCAACACAACTAGCTCCAACCGCCGATTACCAGCTCTTCTACCTTCCTCAACCAAACTAGTGACGGCAACCACAACCTTTCAGTCAAGTAAGCCTCCCTTCTTCTCATTTCCTTCTTCTCCTCCTTTCCTCCCTCTCCAGGCGTGAAATGTAATTCACATCCTTTTGTTCATGAAGGACATGAATTATATGTGTGTGTGTGTGTGTATGTTATAATTAAAAAAAATAAAAATAAAATAAAAATTCAAAATTATTTTTTAAAAAAATATGATTTTCTCATATATTTTTCTACCAATTTTACATAATATCAGTTATATATTTATACTGTAAAATAAAATTTGATATTAAAATACCCGATTTCCTTTGAAATTATATAAAAAATCAAAACATTTTAAAAAAATACTCAAAAAACTTTTAAATCAATTTTCATTTTCAAAAAAAAATATTGTTGTATATGGCCAAATCATGAAATTTTTCTAAGTATATTTTTTATAAAAAAACAAAAATTGCATCTTTTTCATGTTTTTTCTTTTAAATCCAAAAATAAATATCATAACCAGTTTATGATTATCTATTAGGATTTGACCAAAATATCAAAAATCTTTTTCCAATCTTTTTTTTAGAATCCAGATATACACTTTAATATTTGTGGGGTGTAAAATTACATGATAACGTACACCCTCAGGTATTAAAGATATAAGATGTAAATAAAAGCGATGCTAAAATTCAGACTTTAAAATGGTTAGGATTTTAATCAATAAGATAAAGACTCTCTCATGAAGATAAATCTGTCTTGAGCTTTAGAAAGAATCAACAGATGCTCAACTCAAAAAAAAAAACAATTAAACAACAATGTAACTTACCTTAGGTAGGGTGCACTAGGGGTGATGCATCTTCCCCTTGCACAACCAGTCTCTTACTCAGACTTTCACAAACCATAGGTTCCTAGTAATTATAATATTAGATGGCGCCTTTTAAATATTAATCATAATTTTATGATTAAATTCAAAGCTATTTTCCAACACATAACACCTCACACCTAAGGCATAACAAAAAGCCTCTGTCGTTGCCAAATAACGTTGTGTCGGCTCGCACCCCGCAACAAACATCTTTATGAATAGTCGATCGATACCTTCACGTATAGATGTTGTTGTCTTTTAAGCCTCCTTATACCAAATAATAAATCTATATACATACATTAAAAACTAATTAGTAGCCATAATTTTATAATATTATTAACAATATTTAATAAATAGTGTATGTAAAAGATAATTTTTCAAAATATAGCCTGTAAGTATAAAAATAGACCTAACTACATATAATATTTTTAAAGTATTTTAAAAAATACTTTTGTATTCACACTTAGAAAACAAGGACAATGAAAAGTATTGTGTGCATGATATTATCTAATACATCTATTTTAAAAATAATTAGTTTTTAGGGACATGCTTTGCTTGTGAATTATCAAGTTTTGTTAACTATTATTATGTTAGTGTTTTATATTCATAATTTATGTTAAAAAATTCATAAAAATATAACATCTACAATTTAAAATATTTAAATTTTTCTTTTTTAATTTTTTTTCTAATAGCTAAATACTATTATGAAACAATAAAAAGAACTCTTTCTTTAAAATTATAGAGGGATTGTAGAGCAAAACTGCAGCCTTGATTTTTATTGTTTATTGAACCGGTTTTAAAATTAAAATAATCTATAAAATAAGAGAATAAGGAAAAAAAAGGCTTTTATATGGTATTTTGATGTACCTTAAAATCAAAGATTCTTCTCTGGTAGAAAACATCACATTACTGTAGTATTATCAATCTTGCATCCAAACTATTTTTTTTAATCAATTTCACCATTAAACTATTTTTATTTCTCAATTAAGGACCTCCATTAGAATATTTAACAGAAAACGTTAAGGTTCTAACAAAATAATGCCATTTCTTAAAAAAAAAATTGTATTATTTGGATGAAAAGCCTTAAAATGGATGGAATTTCTTAATTAGATTTTGTTGACTGTTTAACATTAAAATGAAAAAAAAAAAACTTATTTAGTGCCACCATTGAGATTATCTTGGAGGGGTTTTTTAAGGTTTGTTCAAAAAGAAAAATATAGGAGACATGGTTGTATTAAATAAATGTATAATAAAAATTTAAACAATTTAAGGGTATTGTAATCTCTTGAAAGTATTTAAAAATATTACAGTCAAAGACTCGTAGTTTATAAATAAATAAATATTCAGAGCGACAGCCTTGCATTGGCTTCTTTTTTTAGAATATGGTAAAATTTATTTTTAAAGTATTTTATATTTATAATATTAACGAATCGTAATCATTTAAAAGTATTTTTCAACCAAAAAAAAGTATTGAAAAATTAATTTTTCAAAAATAATTATAAATTCAGAAGAAAAACAGGTTGTACCTGCGAAACGGCCACTCAAAAATAAATACCATTCCTTCGGGCTTTTCATTTTCTTTTTAATTTTTGTTAATAACAATCAAAGGCAGCAACGCAGAATCGATCAATCAATCAATGGCTCTTACGCAGGTGTTGAGGCGCGTTCTTGGCTCCACCCCGATCTCTTCAGCGGCTAGGGCTTTCTCTTCTGCTCCGGCCCCCATCCCAGCAACTCTCTTTCCCGGTGACGGTATTGGCCCCGAGATCGCCGAGGCCGTCAAACAGGTCCCATTAAACACTGTTTTTTCTTTTTGTCTTTTTTCTGTTCTCTCTGTTGCCATCTCTATGTATTGTTGCTTTGCTGCAATTCAATTGAAGTATTTTTTTCTGTCAACGTTGATGGCTGTGAATTCTGTTTCCAATAATTGAATTTTTGTTTTTAAATAACTTGCTAAGGAGAAGCTTCTGTACCTCAATTAGGCAGGCTGCTGACACCACTTTTTCGAAATGTTATTATATATATATATATATAAAAATCTTTTTCGCTGTTTTCTGAACGGATGTCTTACTCTCAATGATGTTTATAGAGAAAAGAAAGGGTTTTTTTGTTGATCAGAATATAGGGTTAATAACAAAATCTTCATGGTTAGAAATTCTTAGTGGAGGATTAAGGGTTTAGGTATAAAAATCGATGTTTAAATGCTGTCTATAGAGTTTCAAATTCAAGATAAATGTTTAGGTTCTTGAAAATGCATGCGTGTTGTTATGTCTCTATTCCGCATTCTCCCTGCCCCGTACTTGTTCTGTTTATCAATTTTTTCTTCTTTTTTTTGGGTATAGCTATGAAAATTTATCTTCATTTCCACCACCACAGGTGTTTCAAGCAGCTGAGGTGCCAATTGAGTGGGAAGAGCACTATGTGGGCGATCAAATAGATCCAAGAACCCAGAGTTTTCTAACATGGGAAAGTTTGGAATCAGTAAGAAGAAACAAGGTGGGCTTGAAAGGACCAATGGCCACGCCGATTGGAAAAGGTCATCGTTCCTTGAATCTTACCCTTAGGAAAGAGCTTAATCTGTATGCCAATGTTAGGCCTTGCTATAGTCTCCCTGGGTATAAAACTCGGTATGACAATGTTAATCTTATCACTATTCGTGAGAATACAGAAGGAGAATACAGTGGACTTGAACACCAAGTAAGTTTCTTTCAGGAATTGCTGGTGTGTACTAACAAGTCTACAGGGTGTATAAAATTAATCAGATTGTTTTATTTAATTTTGGTGCTAGGTGGTTAGAGGTGTAGTTGAAAGTCTCAAAATCATTACTCGTCAGGCAAGTTTGAGAGTGGCTGAATATGCTTTTCACTATGCAAAGACCCATGGACGAGAGAGAGTATCTGCTATACACAAAGCTAATATTATGCAGAAAACGGATGGTCTATTTCTCAAGGTATTCCTGTTGTAACTTATGCTTACATCAGTTGTTTCTTTATTGTCTTAGCCAAGAATCTTCATATTTAGTTGATTTAATTATCTGCAGTGCTGTCGTGAGGTTGCTGAGAAGTACCCTGACATCACTTATGAGGAAGTTGTTATTGACAACTGCTGTATGATGGTATAATAAATTTCTCTCTGTGTATTTATAAATTGAGGGGGGTTTAAATTATGAAATCTATTGTTTCACCCATGTGCATTCCATGCTGTTAACATGTGGGTTCCTCTTCCTGCACTATCAATATTGTCAAGGATGTGCTATTATCTTTCTGCTGAAGAAGTTGGAAGCAACATTTCTCTTTTTTGTTTCCCATGTTCAGCTTGTGAAGAATCCAGCACTTTTTGATGTGCTGGTGATGCCTAACCTCTATGGTGACATTATCAGTGACCTTTGTGCGGGGTTGGTTGGTGGTTTGGGCTTGACACCAAGGTATTTAAATATCTTCATTCATCTCCAATATTATACATTCAGTTCTTCTGACAGGATTTGAATTCTTCTGCAGCTGCAATATTGGTGAGGGAGGAATCGCCCTGGCTGAAGCTGTGCATGGTTCTGCTCCTGATATTGCTGGGAAGGTTAGTTTACATGTTTTCTTTGTTCTACCCATAGTTTCACACTATACAGCCATGCAATGTGCTTTGATGCCTATCCATTTTATGTTGCACTGCTTCAGTTAATTGAATAGCTGGTCTCTCTAATGCTGTTTTTTTATTCTGTGTTCTTGTCCCCTGACTTCTATATTTGTCACATACTATCCTCTTGTGTGGTTGAATGTGCGCAGAATTTGGCAAATCCCACTGCTCTGCTGTTAAGCGCTGTCACAATGTTGCGCCATTTAGAGCTCTATGACAAGGCCGAGAGGATCCAGAATGCTATCCTTACCACAATTGCAGAGGGAAAATACCGAACTGCAGACCTCGGTGGTTCTTCATCGACTACTGATTTTACTAAGGCAATCTGCGGTCATCTTTAAGGATTCTTATGGCAGATTTTAGTCTTTCTTAGGTATCTCAAAATAGTTCTCTATGATGTTGCTTTTTGGGGCATTGTTTTTGTTCAGGGTTTTAAAATGGATGAATAAGACCACATTATCTTGATGGGGTTGTATAGAAGCTTACGGAGCTGCTCATCCAAACATGAAGGCCATATATCTTTTTAGCAAATTTGTGTGTTCACTGCTCACCCCATGATGAACAAAATTATTAGAATGTCAAAACGCAAAAGGGCTATTATTCAACTGCTGCAAGTCTTTGAGTTAATTTTCTTGTTATTATTCTTATTCTAAGAAAAAGAGGTAATCACGATGAGCCCTTTTTTAACATTTGTTTACGTTTGCATTCCATTTCCATGACTTTCGAGCATGCCACTGTGATTAAGGTTGACAGATCACTCTGTTGGCAAATTTCTTCATGATGAGTTAATACAACTATTTTAATCTCTCTCTAATTCTTGTCAAAATCGATTTTAGCCGAAGTCCCAACTCCAAAGGCATGCACAATCCATTTAATGGCATCTGATTAGCAAGAAATTCAGCCACCCATGTATTCATCGTCCTCGAAACATTCAGTCCAAGCATGAAACAGTCGAGTTGAATCCAATATATATTCATCCTTAGCATCCATTTTCAGCAGATCTTGTGCAAAATGAGATGATACAAAGCGATACCACTATGGGCACATGACAATCGAATCATCTTCCTTGTCCTTTTTTTTGTCAAAAAAGAAACTTTAAATAACTATTTACATGCCCTTGATTTCTCCAATTTCTGTCCTGTGATTCAATTAGCGAGCCATACCCACTTTCTGACTGAAGATGATTCCATTTCCTTTTGCCTCAATCTCCGCCACTTTGCCACCACACAAAACTAAGATGTTAGAATCGAGGACGTGTTGTTGGAGAAATCAAGGTATAACTTGAAGTGGTTGCATAAAGATCAAGGGCTTGAGGAGTTTGAAGAAATGCCTCTTTGATTTTATTGAAGTGTAACTGTTGTTTTCAACCTGAACTTCGTTGTATAAGCAAAGGAGATGATGTTTGTTATCTTTTTAATATAACTCTAATTTGAAAAACAATGCCTTGATTCTTCTGTTAAATCTTCTTTCATCAGGAATGTTTATCAAACTATGGTGATTGAGGTCAATGACGGTTTATAGAGGAAGACAAAAGAGACCTTGATTTTGTTATCATGATTCACTCATGAGACCCCTACCCAACTCCAGTATTAAAATTTAATTTAATTAGTTAATTTTTAAGTTTATTTCTCAAAGTTATGAGTTGAGGTTACGTTATAATTATTAAAAATTTATATAATTATTAATTTAAAATTTTATAAAATTAATTGGAATGCTTATAAATTAACCGGAATATCTATATTAATAAAAAAATTAAAAGATATAATTGTATAAAAGTTGAATTTAAATTCAATTTAAAATAACATGTATATTTTAAATTGATAATGGGACCTGTTTACCCAATAAATTGAGTTTTTTTTATAAAGTGTTTTTGAAAAAATCTAAAATATTTTTATTTTTATTTTAAATTAATATTTTTAGATAATTTTAATATAGTAATATTAAAATTTAATTTAATTAGTTAATTTTTAAGTTTATTTCTCAAAGTTATGAGTTGAGGTTACGTTATAATTATTAAAAATTTATATAATTATTAATTTAAAATTTTATAAAATTAATTGGAATGCTTATAAATTAACCGGAATATCTATATTAATAAAAAAATTAAAAGATATAATTGTATAAAAGTTGAATTTAAATTCAATTTAAAATAACATGTATATTTTAAATTGATAATGGGACCTGTTTACCCAATAAATTGAGTTTTTTTTATAAAGTGTTTTTGAAAAAATCTAAAATATTTTTATTTTTATTTTAAATTAATATTTTTAGATAATTTTAATATAGTAATATTAAAATTTAATTTAATTAGTTAATTTTTAAGTTTATTTCTCAAAGTTATGAGTTGAGGTTACGTTATAATTATTAAAAATTTATATAATTATTAATTTAAAATTTTATAAAATTAATTGGAATGCTTATAAATTAACCGGAATATCTATATTAATAAAAAAATTAAAAGATATAATTGTATAAAAGTTGAATTTAAATTCAATTTAAAATAACATGTATATTTTAAATTGATAATGGGACCTGTTTACCCAATAAATTGAGTTTTTTTTATAAAGTGTTTTTGAAAAAATTTAAAATATTTTTATTTTTATTTTAAATTAATATTTTTAGATAATTTTAATATAATAATATTAAAAAAAATACTTAAAAACACAAGTACAAACAGCCATAAAGTAATGGGAGGTCAAGGCCTCATTGCCAGCAATGATAAGGATGATTTTGCTACCTGGACAGAAAGGGACTGCGATTTGAGGGTCGGTATCATGTAAAGTTAAGGTAGCATATAAAGTGTTTGTAGATATGCTATAATTAATGGATTACTAATTTTTGTACAGTGATATTTTTATTATTTTGTTAAATAGAATATAATGATAATCTTATAAATAATTAAAATATTTTATTGTGTTTATTTATTATAAATATATAAAGTTCAGTGTATTTTATATAATTTTTAAAAAATAACACTACCAGTAACAGTAATGAAAAGAAAATAGCAAATAACAAAGAAAGAAAAAAAAAGAAGAAGAAGAAGCAGCGTTTAGTCACCACTTCCGTTTGCATCGCGTGAAAACGATGCCCTCCCTCCCCTTCTTTCTTAAACGAAAAAAAAATCTGAAACCCTAAAATCAAACCCAAAATTGCCACTATTTCCCTTCCAATCGAAATGACCGATCAGTCGTCTCGTCTGAGCATCACCAACCTCCGGACAGCTTCACAGCTAATCAAACAGACAGCCTCAATCTTCTCATCCAATCTCTTCACCTTGATTTTCTTGTCTTTATTGCTCTTCTCTTTCCGTACATTCATCGAAAATGGGACCCACGTCCTCACTTCTTTCATCGACCGCGACCCTTCTCTCAAATCCCTCCTTTCCCGTCTCGACCTTGCCGGCCAACCCCACCCCCACCAACGCATTGACACTCGCCTTCCTCGCCGTCGCCGCCCATTCCTGCACCTCACCCGTGTGGGTACCCTAGATGATGATTTCTTTTCTGCTGATGACGAAGCTGATTCCTCCCTCTTCCCAAAGTTCCCTCCCAATGGCAGTTTCGTGATTCTCTACAACTTCGACCCCAAATTTGGATTCTCCGATCTCGTCATCGATAATGGGATTAAAGTCCCCGAAATTGTCAGGTCTGGCATTCAGTTCAAGGCTCCGGAAGAAAATCATTCATTTCTTGATAGTACAAACAATAATAACGAGATTGAAAGCAGCCGCGAGGATTTTAATAATAATGAGAGTGGAAAAGAAGGGGAGGATAAGATTTTGGATTTGCAATTTTTAGTGAAGGGATTGGAATTGGGGAGACGCGACACAGCTGCCTTGTTTTTTCTTGTAAGTTTTCTATCTGCTGCTTATGGTTGGGTTATTTTGGGATTTACAGCAATATATTCGTGGATTTTGGGGGTTGTTTTTATTGTTGTTGTTAATGATTTGTTAGGAAGGTATGGTTCCTTTATTGGTGTTGTTTGGAATGGGTCTCGATTGGGGAGTAAGAGATTAGCTGGGTTTATTTTGATGAGGTGGGCTGTGAGGGATGCTTTGACTCAGTTGGTGGGTTTGTGGTTTTTTGGTGAAATTGAAGATCAGTATTCGTTTTTTAAGCTTTTCGTGAGGTTGAAATTGATGCCCTTTTCTGTTATGTTTCCATGGATTAATGGGTTTGACAAGGAGATTTCGGGATTTTTTGTTACTTGGATGTTGGTGGATGTGGTTGTGGCGTTTATATTTTCTGTGGATGCTTGGGTTACTGTTGTGGATACAAGGAGGACTGGGAGAGAGATTTTGAAAGAAGGTTGTTATTTGATATCCACTATGTTTCATCAGGCAGTACAGATTAAATGTTATGAAGAAATGCTTTGTGGGTCAGCTGCAAGATGGGTTTTTGCTCGGGTTTTTGGGAAGTTTTTCGCCATTCTTCTGCAGTCAGCTTTTGAGGTTTACTTCATGGTAGCTTGGCTGATTTTTTACTTTGTGGCGAGGTGTAAAGAAGGTGATTCTGATGGAAGGAGGTTTGGGAGGAGAGAATTGGAGGTGTTGATTGATGGCCTAAGATGATATGCTCTTCCACTTGCAGGCTGCTTCAACTGCAATGCTGAAATAGCGGGTGTGGTAATCTGTCAGTGCGCTATGTGTGTGCCTTTTTCTTGAATTCCTAGTGAGTCAGCACTGTCACTGGTTGCGGTAGCCATCAACAATGTTGCATGTATTTTTATCATGAGGCAATATACTGCTTGTGTATAAATAGACGAGTGTGTCATGTGTATATTTGTTGCAACCATTTTTCCAAATGCCTATCAACTCCATGGCTGCTGTTGATCATGAAATGAATGAAGGTATTTATTTACATTATCCTGAGTATTTTTTATACTACTTAACTTCTAAGCAAGGACAGTGGAGTTCAGTTTTTTCGTTCTTTTCATGACTTTTTCTTGATGCACCTTACTGCTTCTTAGAAGAAACAATCTTGGCCATGTTATTTCGGAATAAATCAAGTATCTGAATCAGAAACAAGTTGAAAGAAACTTTATCACTTGCTATATGGCCCTGTTTAGTAATACTGAAAAGGCTTTGTGTTGCTGTCTCATACTCTTGTTAACTATTTGGTAGACCTAAAAACAACATTAGGTATTTCAAAATGTTGTTATCTCTGGTAGTGTTTGGATGCTGTCCCATTTAACTCCTGTCCTCGGGCACAATCTAAACTCTACCCTTAAGTCTACATGTTCCTGTGTTGCTGAGCTAATACAAAGAGTTCCTTCAAGGAAAATAGATTGCATCTAAAATATTTAAAATTTATCATGACACTTGTCATAAAGCTGTGGTGAAATTACTCTGTTTCAGATTTGTTTTCATTCTGCTTTCTATATTGTTTCTCTTTATACATATAGTGTTCATACATGTGTTAGACAAGATGTTTGTATGTGCTTGATTTGATTTATCTTAGATTCTCAATTCTAAGAATTATTTTGCATAGACACTACGAAGTCAAGTGTGTTTAGAAGTCATAAAGTTATTGATAAAGGATACTTGATTACCCATGCTGGAGTAAGAGAACTGATGGAGATATTCTCTTAGTTTCCTTGTTTACTTTGTCACTTCTATACAAATGGAATCATAGTGATTCTGGTTTGAGAAAGTCTGATGTAGTTGGCTTGCAATTTTAGATAAATGTGATTTTAGATGAAGTTACTGTTTTCAGTTCTTCAGCTGCTTTCGCTGTTTTTAGTGGTTTATCTAGAGACATAGAATTTATATCAGGGACAAATCCAGGGGCACCCCCTATATTCGTCCTTGGTTAATACATTGTGTTTGAATATGTAATGTTACATGTTCAGTTTTGTTCTAGATTTTATATTTTAGTAATTATTTTGAAGAGATGCTTATATTTCAAGAGTGTTTAAGCTGAGAAGTGTAGTGATGGATTCTTAGATTACCTATTTATTTTATGGCATATTTTAACAATGGTGAGGATATTAGAATGTGGACAGTGCTTTAGATTTGAGGCATTCATCTTCTGGTGAGGGGCAAAAAAAAAGCTGTTGGGGTTATTGCCAGTACAGACTCTCATTTCAACTTCTGGATTATATAAACTTCTTTCTCACCCTTTTTCTCTGTGATCTATGAGTTTAGTTTTGCAGTGAATGTGGGAGTTTTCTTTGATGAATCTTGCTTTGTATTAGGACCAGCAATCTTGGTTGTGCCGTCCGTGCAGTGGATTAATTATCTGAATGAGAAACAAATTACTTCAGTTATGCAGCAAGGCATTGCTCGGTCCCTGCCTCAATCCCTCTTGTTAATTGTTTTGGTTTATGTTCAAGAAAAAGAGAGTTTTGCTATTTTAAAAGGCCGAGCAATGCAGTCATTCCTTACCACTGAGTTCTTTTAAAAATAAAATAAAATGATTTCATGTTTGAATCAAACTTCATCAAGGAAATTCAAGAAAGAGCTATAATCAAGGGGAGATTACGGTGAGGTTAGTTTTTCTATTATTTATCAATCTGCTTTATTAGCATTTAGGGTGCATACAGAGTGAACGTTCTTCTATGTTAATAAGGCCAATTGTCATGTTATAATTCACCCTTCTAAGGAGCCTGACAACCCCGTCTACATAGAAAAGTTGATTTTGATAGTAAAGTTGGTTTTGATACTAAATATAATAGTTGGGGCCAACCTGCTATATATTGTCCATTTTGAACCTTACTACCCTTACGGTTTTGTTCATAGCGACATGTACTCATTTCTTAGCCTAACACCCCAAAACATGTATAACAAATTAGCAACCAGTACTTTTAATAAGATCAGCTACTACTCCTTTACTCGTTGATGTCAGATATTACAAAGAGATGTAGCCTAATAGGCACACCCTTCTTTTAATCTTTATTAAATCTTTTTTTGATTGTCTATTCTTTATATTATTGGTTTTAGCTTATCATTCACATTATTGGTTTTAGCTTATCATTCACATTATTATGTGACTCCTTAATCAATTAGATGATAATTTTTTATCTAATCATATCATATATATCTTACTTAACTGCCTCTAATCTTATATATATATGATTATAGATAACTCATCCAATTCATATAAGTTAGTTAATTAGAATCCAATTTTATAGCATTAAATATATTCGATTAATGGTAATATTTAGTAGTTTAATAAGTTATTCATGAATAGAACTCTAGGTTTATGCATATAAATTTAAAGAAAACAAATTATATTTCTAATATACACTTAATATATTAATGAGTGGTTTATTATTTTGATTAAGTCTCGTTCCATAATACTAATGATACATAACAATTATATAATCTGATTATAGTTGGATTATTATGGACATAACTAAACTAATTTTTTAAGCCATTAAAGGTGGTCAAAACTAGGTTGTTATTATAAAGCTCTATAAGTCTTTTACAAGCATCATAATTATAGCTTTTTTCACCATTCTTTGTTGTTTTGGATTAAAAAATAATTTTCTTATCTAAATTACTATATTTTTAATTACATAACATTTAAATAATTAAATAAAAAACATGGAGTTACATTTAAAGGGAATTAAATGAAAAAATAATTTTACAATCACAAAAAAAAGGACATGTAAGTCCTAAATAATAGCACAACCCATTAACCATAAAAAAAAAAAACATCATAGTAGTGTTTAAATGTCCATAATCATCAATCATATATGATGTATAAATAAATATATTGCATGCATCAATTATAATTATTGACTATACATGAAATTTTTAAAATTATGTTTATAACATTTAGAATATTAAATGAAATCCAATTTGATAATTTCCCCATCTTAATAAATTTTATTTGATATAATTTTCTTGAAAAATAATTTTTCAAAATTTAATAAGAAAATTAAACATATAAAATTTTTATTAACATCCTAAACTATTTTAGGAACAATTAAATATAATTTTTTGATTTAAAAACTCTCTTTATTTAGAAAAAACTATTTTTCTAAAATATTTTAATTAAAAATTTTAATTAAATCCTAATCTGATTAGAATAACACAAAAACAAAAAAAAAACAATGAATTAAACACTTTAATTCAATCCAAATCTAATTAAGAAAAAATAATTATTAGTTTAATTTGTGTTTCAAGTTTAAGATATGAAATCAACATTTTATAAATGTGCAGGATAGAATCATAATTCTACCTAAATACATTAACTTATAATTACATATAAAATGTAAGGATAAAATGGTAATTTTAAACCCCAAAACCCCAGTATAATTAGATATAAGGTATAGAGATAAAATTATAATTACATTCCTAAAAAAATCATAAATAAAGCTCTAGTGGTAAAATTATAATTTTGCCCCTCATTTCTTGTTTTTTGTAGGTTATTGTTGGTAATAGGCACAGTGCTCACAGCCGCAGCAACCACAATAACACTAATAATGTTATACCTTAAACATTATAGTATAAAGTGTGTCTACTTTATCAAATTATATTTGTTATCAATATCATAGTCATTTATTCTTTTAAAATTTCATTTCACATTGTACAAGAATTTATAATCAATATTATTTGAGAACATACAAAATATCTTTTTTAATTCATCTAGGTCATGAATTCTTTTTTAATTACTCAAATACTTTTATATGGTTCATATTATACTCAATATATGTTCATTTGTTACCCTTGATTAGGACATGTAGTAGGATCAAAACATAAAATTTATAGGGTTCGAGCCATGTCGTGCACGTCTGTCACCCCCGCAGTACCTTACATGCCTACTGGGTTTGCAGGGTATTCAGTGGGCTGTGAGGATTAGTCGCGGTGCGCGCAAGCTGGCCCGGACACCCCACAAAAAAAAAAAAAACATAAAATTCTTTATATAAGTTTACTTAGTGATTTCAATTCTAACAATCAATTATACAATTATCACATGAGTCTTTCCATAGACACGAGTAACCTCTCCATATAAAATTCACATATGAATTAATTTAGTGTATATATTATTTAACAAGTACCTATATATTAGTTTCAAGCATTCCTCATACCTCAGTATATGAGAAAAAGTATTGAGGTCATAAATAATAGAATATATTTTGTTTCAATTTCAACAGTTCTAATTAATATTTAGTCTTAATATAGTATTGATCAAGAATATTTAGAAATAATGATTTGATGCGATATGAATTTTATAATTATAACATCTTTATAATTTTCTTTGCAAAGTATTTTTGTCTTGAAAACTTTATATTTATTCTAGATTCATTAATCAAATATTAAAGATAAATAAATTATTTATTAAAAATTAAATATATTTATATAAACAAAATCAATATCACGTATAACCAATTGATTGACTACAAAAGATATATATTAATACTTCATGAAAAAATTTATGATGCTCAAGCTATAACTATTGACGTCCTACTAGTTACGGAATATGATGTACTTTAAAAGAAAAGACACATATGTGCATGAGGAGTAAAATTCATTAATCATAAAAAATAATAAGAATATATCAATTAATTTTTTTTATTTTTCACTTATATCCATCTATTTTTATAAAATAAATTATATTAAATAACTAATAGAATATTATTAATTAAAACTATAGCATCACAAAATTTCTCACTCTTCATGGTGAAGTGTTGAGAAATTCTTACGAAGGATTTTGGAAACGGCTTCTTCCATTCATTTCTTTTGATTCCTAGCTTTGTGCTTCACCTATGCCCTGACATCAGGGATATCACGTCAAGATTTCTGTGTGTTAATTGAAAACACTAATGGTATGTACAAGTTGTTTAAAATGTACAAAAATTTATAGTTCTTCAAGCATTTGAAGGGGATGCTAATCACTCTAATGGCAAGTCTTTCATCTTCCCATCACAAATTAGCTAACCTGTGATTAACTTTTGGTTCTTTATTAATTTTTAACCATTTTTTTATATAATTCTTTAAGTATTTAAAGAATTTTAGACTATCTTTGTTTTTGCATTTCAAATTTTTTTAAATAAATTTAAATTTTATTTTATTTTTTCTTCAAAAGTAATATTTTTTTAGTATTTTTGAATTATTTTGATGTGCTACTATTAAAAATAATTTTTAAAAATAAAAAAATTATTTTAATATATTTTTAAATTAAAAAAACTTTAAAAATTAACATGCTCCAAGGCTGGTATGTTTTATGGCAGTGATATGGAATGGTTTGGCTTGGACGGATCCCAAAATGGTCCAAGCTGATGACTTCCCTGTCAGTGTACTTCACTTGGCAGGCAACACTTCAAATGCTGGGTGTACGGTTAATGTAGCCCTGATACGAACCCAAGAATCCTAGTGTTTTGCAGGGGCACAGGAGCAGTGGCAACCAGCGGTGCAATGCTCTGTCTATTAAACTTGCTGGTTCTGCTTTTTCCTTCCCTGGCTAAACGAAGCATGCTTCGCGATCTGATAACTTCTGTGTAGAGCAGAGTGTAGGCAAACGTTTTATTGGATCGAGCATTTTTATGAAACTGAGATGATGTTTTCCCAGTTTTATGGTATCCAAAGAAAAGACAAAAATAGCTATCAACCGCAACCGTTAGCTTGCTGGAGAAGGTCATTGCCGAGCCAAGTACTAGACTTTAACTTTGCTTTTGCCTCTCGGTCCAGAAAAAAACCTTAATTCTCCTCTTATCAGTTGCAGTTATTAATCTACAGAATGATTGGTTTGACAAAGTATAGAATATTAATAGTTAGCCTTCACTTGTATAGACTTTAAAGCCAGAGTTTATGAGACATCCTAGAGGAATTAAAAATGCAGGCATTTAATTTCTCTCTGTACCCAGTAGTTGATGATGACTCAGCTTGCCAAAATGTATTACATGTCTTCATTTTGCTAAGTTCTTTGTTTTGCAGCACGTTTTCTCGTCGAGATGGCTATGATAGGCGATCACAGCAGAGAGAGCCATAGCTAGCAGCCTATGAACATAGAGCAGGAAAGGAGTAAATTCAAGGAGCCGGAGGCTGTTGGCAGAGGAGGGTAGAATTCTCTCTTTATTCTCCATTCCCTGTTCTGTCATTTCTCTTTGTATCAGCAAGTCACCATGCCTTCTGCCAGAGGTTTTAATTGAAGCTAAAGCATATTGTTGGCTTCCACTGGAACGGTGATTCAAAGCGTCTCATGTGATGAGCAAGATCCCCTGCAACTGTTTCCGTGCCGACCTGGAGACACTGATTTCAAATACGGAGTCTGCAAGAATCTGTCCATTAAACTAACATTTCGGTCTTCACCAATGACCACGCATGGAAACGTCTCCATGATGACTATTGCACATCCAATGACCTTAATTTCTTCCCATTTTACAGCATTGCATAGCGTGGGGAATTTGGAAGTGTAATAATAGATTTTTTAAGTATTTTTTATATTATTACGTCAAAATGAGTTGAAAACAATAAAAATTATTAATTTTAAAAAATAAATAAATTAGATTTTAGCCCAGTCTGAATAGAATTTGTTTAGTTATGCAAGGTAACACGTGATATGACTAAATACTAAGCCAACTTGCCTTTGAAGTCAAACTTCTGCCCTGTGAAAGCTTTCGTGTATAAAACTGTAAATTATTTTTTTTGTGGATCATCGAACTGCAAATTTATTCTCTGTTGAAAGCTTTGATAATGTAATTAGTGTTATGTTTTCTCAAAGCATATAAAGATAGCAAAAAAAGTAATTTAAATTGTTTTTCAGAAATATCATGAATCTGGTTAAACAATTTAAAATTATTTAAAATTTATATAAAAATTATTTAAATATCAATGTTTTTTTTTAAAGATTAATTGGTTTTTTTAAGTATATAGTTATTGATTAGTCTATTCTATCATTATTTAAAAATTATTTAAAATTGTTTAGTCTATTTTATCAAATTATATTTGATATTAACTATATAGTTATTGATTTTTTTAATAAAATTTAAAATTCTTTACAAATTTCATTTCACCTTACAAATTTCATAATCAATACTATTTAGAACATGTAAATAATTTCTCTTAATTTATATTGGATGATGAATTATATCTTGATCACTCATGTACTTTTATACAATTCAAGTTATACTTAATTTCTACTTATTTGTTATTCTTAATTAGGTTAACATATAGTTAGAATTAAAGTATAATATTCTATATATAAGACAACTTAATAATTTTAAGTATAATTATCACTTATACAATTATCATGTGAGTCAATAGATATCTCCATATAAAATTCTCATACAAGTCAATTCAATGTACATGTTATCTAATAAATATCTCTATATTAGTTCTAGATATCTCTTATGCCTCAACTTATAAGAATAGTTATTTCATTTTATGAAAAAAAATATAGTATATTTTAATTTTAATAGCTCAAATTAATGTTCATTCTTAATAGAGTATTGACTAAAAACATTTTAAAAATAATATTTTAATGCAATAAAAATCTCACAGTTATGAATAATTTATAATTTTATTTGTAAAGCAATTTTACTTTAATAACTTTATCTTTATTTTATATTCATTAATTAAATATTAGCTTTCTTAATAAAAAATAAATGATTATTAAAAATAAAGAAAATATTAATTTTAAATATATTTTAAATCAAATTATTGTCAACGTATAATAAATAATCAATCAATTGCTTACGTCATAAATTAGTAGTTAGTTCTTAACTAAAGCTCTTGACCTTATCTCATCTACTTAAATATAACTGGTTCGTTATTTTATGTTATGTTGACCGAGTTTCATTTTATCCATGGGAAACAGGATTTTAAATCAGGACAAAATTACCGTACTTCTGGACTGAATTACAATTATGAGCTGGACAATCTTTATGTTACGATTCTACTTGGTGTGCAGCATCTTTTGGCTACATATTTGCATTAGTATACATAAGTCTCTTGAATCAATCAATGTTTTTTGCAAAAGCTCCACGGATTAATTCTTAAAAGAGAAAAACAGGACTTTCGATCCTGTGGAGAGCCAGCGCAGCGCACAACATCAAGGAAAATGCTCTCATCGCAAGGAATACAGAGTTTGGAGTCACCAGTGAAATCATATTCATCCTGAGCTTGATCCAGCAATGCCTTGAAGAGTGGATTCTTGAGGAAGGTAATCTTGATTACAAACCGTTTGTTGTTCTCACCTACATAGACCACTAAATGACCCTTGGGGACATCCCTTGGAATTGATTTCCCTTCATGCTTGGAAGGCCACAAACCCCATTGATACTCACAGCAAAGCATGGCTCTACTTCCCATCTTTCTCCATTTGTTAAGGGCTTCCACAAGAAGGTTCCTCTTTGTATTCTTCATATTTGTTTGTGTATACGCACGGAAGATGTGGAGAAAGGAAAAGAGAGAGAAAGTGTTGCTCAAGTCTACAAGAAAGAGAGCAGAGGAGGTCGGGGTGGAGGTATGACAGTGAAAGAAAGCCTTAAATAATCATAGAATCAGGAAGAAAAAGCCATTCTTCTTAACCATGATATATGTTAAGTTATCGTGTTTCTGAAAGGCGATAATTATCTTATTATATTTGAAAATTATAATATTTAGTAAATGTTGTGTTTTAAAAACACGTCAAGGTGAAAGTGTATTTTTTTTATCAGAAGTTTTTTAAATTGTGTTAATTTGCTAAAATTTCTAAATTCTTGTGTTAATTCTTTATTAAAAAAATCATATTTTCTCTAAGCTCTCTTTAGTGAGGATGGTGCTTGACCGTTGATCTTTCGAAATTCTCGAAGACCCCACTAGTTGAAAGAGTGGAAAAGATAAGATATGGAGGGAAGGGATAAGCTTCTCGGGCAAAGTGCGATCCTACTTATTTTTGAGATATATACATGTTCTAATGTATATAGTAAAATATATACACACACACATATGTTTGCTCTGAATTCTGATCAGAAACAAATAGCTAGCTTTTCCAGCTCAGTCATGTACATGTCAAGAGAATTCAATGCAAAATGTATATAAATGACTATGTAATTGGTTGTATTGCAAGAAAATGGAGTTTAAATGATTAATTAAGCAAGTTGGCTATTTTGGTTGAGTTCCATAACCAGTCAACCGATGAAATTGATTGTGTGGTGTTGGTATATTTAGTTATCTCTGCTGTTATTCACGTTTGGTGTGAGCTAAGCCACCGCTAGCCAGCACATTATGATCACCTGTATCTTTGGCGATAGAAACAGCAGCTTTTTCCTCTGGAATATTTTCCTTTATCATCTTTTTGGATCAGCCTTGCCATGCCTTACATCAAACAAAGATTCTTCGGGTCGAAGTTGTGTGCTTTCCGTACAACATGATGTTGATACGGGATATGTATTTTGGAATCTCTGCAACTTGACCATGCATGCAGCAAATGGGCTATGGCTCATGCACGGCAAAATGGAAGGAAAGAAAATATGACCATGAGAGAAAATAATCTTTCAGTCACGGAGTCGAAGACAAGAAAAGAAGTGTTAAAAAACCAATTCAACACAATAACTAACTTAAGCTGACGGTTTTGCAGACATTTTATAGCTAGAGAAGAAGGCTCTGTCCATATTTCGCGGTGTCAAAACATAGACCTGTCTTGATTTTGTATCATGGTGTTCAATGTTCTTCGATCGAAAATACGCCAGGTTCAGCTGTATCTTCCTTGCTGTGAACACTCGCTTCCATCTGTACCAGCCTGTGCATAGTAGTAATCCATCTAAATATGTGGTGCATATGGTCAGTAAGTTAGCTTAGGAATTCTGATTTGATATTACTTTGGGGTCAAGTCCTTTCATTGTCTGTGGGACTCGTTCATGTGGGTGAGGTTCGCGCAGGTGATCCTAGAGCTTAGGCGGTGAGTCCAGAGAGTAGTATATTTCTGCTGTTGCGTGATTCAAGATCAAGAACATAGAAAACAAATACGGTCCAATCTTCCAAGCAGAATTTTCTTCAAATTTTGACTTCAAAGCAATTTCAAAGATGGTTGTAAAAGTCTTTCGTGAGCTATATTTTGCTGTTCAGCAATATTTGATTTGAAAGCAAAATGAATTTGGATTTTTCTGGTACCTGAGGAAAAACAAAACACAAGAAGACAGTAAGAAAAGAAAGAAAGAAATGTTGCAGAAGGGGTTATCAATACTAGAACCCTAATTTGTAATATATTTTTTAATTTGATTTCTTTTAAGAGGTTTGCAGCTCTCTAAATAGGTCAGAAATCAATTTTACAAGGTTGAAAAATCAGACTCCTAAAACAAATAGAAAAGAAAACATGAAATCAAAAATTAAGCTAAAAATTCAAAAATAAAAGGAAAGATAATAAAATTTACTCAAACAATATCTTCTATAGCTATTATTATGATTGACCCCATTAACCCACCCACCCATAACTTCTCATAACTCCCTTCCCATGCCTCCCAGGAGGAAGCAATGGCCTCACATTTCTTATCTCTATCTGTTAGTTGACATTAACCCAACCGAAGACAACACGGTATGCTGTGTTTTTCTCGAACCTATTAGAGATTACACCTTTTCTTTTTCTTTTCTTTTTTTAATGTGAGTGTTTAGATTATTTTAGATATATTTTAAATAATTATATGAGTCTTGAAATTACTATCTAAATATCTAATAATTCTAAAATTTATAAAACTCAAACATTTTAAAAAAAAAAACATGAGATTTTGCCATTAAACTATGTTATTTGAGATTGCTTATTTAACTTGCTAGGGGCCCATTTAGATTTTAGACTGGAGACAATCGACAAAGAATAGGGCAAAGAAGATATCTATCCCAGTGAACTGAACCGTGCAAGTAAGCTAGAATTATTGAAGCACAAAAACCCTGTAATGGCTATCCAAAGTCATTGTCTTGTATATAATGTTCGCCGAAACAGATTATAATTTTCGTAAAAATTATTTTGTAATTTTCAAAAATAAAATAGAGAAAAGTTTGTCAAGATAATTGAATTAGACACAAAATATCCTACAGGAACAATTATGAATAACATTTAAATTGTGGGCTGCACAAATTGATCGTGCACCAGGACACGGTGAAAGCTCCCCCATTGATGTAAAGATGCAAGCTTATGATATTCCAGTGGAGAGACAAGCTTTGCTAAAAAATCACATGCCTCCAAAACTCTTAATTCATTTCCAATTTGAGTTATGTCAATAACAAATGATTAATTACAATAACACTTCTCATCTTTCACTTTGAAGGAAATTCCTAGTACAATAACATTGCCACGTTCAAAGTTGATTTTTGTACTCAATTACTGTAATAACATTCATGAAACACTAATAATTTTTTTAAAAAAAAGTTTTGTTGTTATTTTAAAAATTATATTTTATAATTTATTTTTTTAAGATTATGTTTTATAATTTATTTTTAAAAAATTATATATTGGTATTAAGAATTTAGTTTTTTTTTTCAATTTTAATATCTAATATAAAATATGTTAGAAGTGAGGTTTTGTAATTTTATTTATTTATTTATTATAAATTTGCTCATATCTCATAATTCATATAGCAGGTTTAATAAGTTAAGTTAGGTTGACTCGGATTATTTTTTTAAATTGTTTTTTTCTTGTTATTTTTTTTATTTCATCTTTTAATATTAGGTTGGTTGGAAATTAGACTTCGTTATTTTATTTTTTTGTAGAGTTATTTTAATCTTATAATCTAGGTTATGGATTTGATAAGTTTACTTAGATTGACTTGATTTAATTTTGTATGTCCATGTTCAATTGAATTTTTTTCACTTTGACCCTCCAACAATTCAATCTTGTTTATTTTATATAGTTTTTTGTATTTCATTTTCATTCTTTAATATTATGTTGTTTGAAAATTAAGCTTTTAAATATTTTTTTAATTTTTTTATGTGGAGTTATCAGGATATTATAAATTAGTTTTCTTCTCAATTGTAACCTTCAAGATTGGATCTTTATAATTTTTTTATTTGTTTACTATGAAGTTATTTTAATCTCATGACCCACATCATGAATTTAATAAATTAGCCTGGATTGACTTGAATTTTTTTATATCTTTTAATTTTTCTTTTAACATTAAATTAGTTGAAAATCAGAAACTTTGTAATTGTTTTCAATTTTCTTTTTGGTGAGTTATCCTGGTCTTCTAAATTTAATTTTTTTTCTCAATATAAATATTTAATATTAGATCTATTAGAAATGGGTTTTCATAATTTGTTATTTGCTAGTCATAAAGTTATTTTAGTCTCATGATCTATCACAGGTTAACAAGTTAATCTAGGTTAAAATGGATTGTTTTTTATTGTCTTTTTGTAATTAAATTTTTTTTAATTTTATTATCTAGTATTAAGTTGTTGGAAATTGAGTTTCATAAATTTTATTTATTTATTTTATATAAAACTATCTCAATCTCATAACATGGGTTGCAGATTTGACAAAAACTCAAGTTGACTCAAGTAGTTTATTTTAACCTTTTTTAATGTAATATTTTTTTCTAATTATATTCTTTAATATTGAGTTAATTAATAATTGATTTTCATAATTTTTTTATTTTTTTATATAAAGCAATCACGATCTTATAACCTGAATTGTATATTTGACATGGTAATTATGGTCAATTTAATATGTTGTTGTTTTTATATTAAAAAAAATATTATTTAATATGTTAATATACCAATATTTAAAAAAAGAAATTGTTTAACATGCATTGTATTGTATTTCAAGTTAATGATTAGAATTGTTTTATTATAAAACATGCTGCAAGTGAGTGGATATTTCTTTTACATTAAAAACAAAACTGAAGATGAAAAACTTTTTGTTACCGTATTCTATTTATTTATTTTTTTAGGAGATACTGATGTAGGTGAAAAATTCATCTTAGAATACGGAATCAAATTCAATTATGAGCTTGCATACTTATAGAAAGGCTTTTGGATATGCGAAAGCACTTCAAGACCGAAGATCTATTCTCAATCCAATCAAGCAAGAGCATTTCAACTAGAATATGAAGTTTCTTAATATAGTCAACCTGAGAAAGATATCCAGACCTGTTATTAAGGTTTATGGTACTTCGGTCTTCACAAGACTTTATTATGTTAGCATCTGTTAAGTATGTCATAAAAGAGCGTAAAAAGAGTCAATTAATGCAATTCCTGCTGGAATTACGCCCGAAGTTTGAATCAGACCGTGCCATCATCAAATAATACTGAATCAAATGTCGACGATAACTTCATTTGGATTCTCTTCACTAGGTCATTCGTTACTCAAATACACATTTGGACAAGAACCATGTTCTTTCCTTCAAACTATTTACCTAATCTTTCTTTCTTTTTTTGTAGATGTTGATTAGGCAGGATGTTCAGACTCTCGTTGCTACTACTAGTTGGTGTATGTTTCTAGGAGAATCTTTGAAATGTTGGGAATGCAAGAAGCAAGAACGTGTATCCAAATCATCAACTAAGTTTGAATGTCGTTCAATGCCTGCAACTTTTTCTGAGACTATCTGGCTTAACTGCTAAGCTTGGAGAACAGTTTCAATGTCCTTCATCAGTTGACGCTGGCAATATAGGTGACTGCAAATACTTCATAAAAAGACGAAAATGGAGTCTCATTACATAAAGACAACTTCTTCAATAAACTGGTATTATCACTTTATCTTGTGATCGATCTAAATATCATATGTTTGCTAAATTCATAAACCGAAATCGACATGATTTTCTTATTAGCAAATTTGTGCTCTAATCTAATTATCATCCATTTGAGAGAAAGTGTTAATAAATCAGTCATGATCTGTAATCATGACAGTATCTTCTATCTGTTGGGGAATCCGACCGGTGATATTCTGATACTTGCTCATAGGAGGCCAAGCACACTGACACAATATTTAACGTGGTTCGGCAAAACCACCTACATCCACGGGAGAAGTCAATATATTTAGAGATAGAGAAAGAATACAAAACAAATACATGGAGGAGAATGATAACTTCATTCTACTCTACTCCAAACCCTCTCTTTGCTGCCATTGCAGCTCTCTCTTCCTCTCTACTCTCTTCACATTCTCACAATTCTCTTATCTTATTTTGCTCTATAACATATGCCTCTATTTATAGGCATTCATGGAGGCTTTTCTTCAACAAAGGTGGCTGCCAACTCCAACTCTTCTTCAACAATGGTGGCTGCCAACCTTTGACATCTTGTATGAATGCACATGTTTGGTGCAATACCAAATGGTTGTTGCACATTAATAGCAACCAACCTAACACTATCATTATGCATGTAAATAGTAGTGTAGCTGTCATTTATTGACAGCAACTCCTTTCATATTTAATGTCAGATATTCTCATGTATAAATCCACTGTCAATTGCAGAAATTTATATAAGCAAAAAGCTTCTTTTATTTGACTGATGGGTCACTAAGGCTGTGTGATAACTCACATTCCACATGAACAATGTAAGGACAGGACATACAGATTAATCTAATATCCAATCACCTCAAAGTAACTCTAATCTGTGGTGTTGGTTACTGACATCCTCTGGATATATTATATATACTGAGACAAAAAAAAAATTAAAACAACTTTTGTAATAAATTGGTGCTGTCATCATAGAGCACCTCAAACAGGAAATCCATTATGTTTTTTGTACTTCATATAACAATAGTAAATCCATCCACTTAAGAGGTGGAGCTTCCCTATTGATTTCCGCATAGAATATGGACAAAAACTCACTCTCAACCATCATCATACCTCTTGCTATAGAGTTTTTGGGTGAGGTTTTATTTTATTCTCACTTGTATTTCATTTTTAATTACGTATAGGGCTCCATGATTTCTGTTCTCGTACTGGATGATACAAACCTATCAAATTAATTTCCTATATAAAGAGTATTTTGGACTTTGAAAGATGGTTACATACAAGTAAAGGTCCAAAAGCAAGAAGGAAGTTTCTAGAGTAGGGAAATGAAGCAACTGATGGTGTTTATTTTCGTTGTGATGTTCATGGTGGGATCTTGCATGGCAGCACCGAGAAGAGAATTGATCGGTGGAATATATGGGCAAGAGCAGCGACAACATGCTGGGAAGGGAAAAACAATCGAAGGCAAAACGGGCAAAGTTCACTACCCAGACAGAAACATTGACAACCACCATAGCATACGTAGACAAAACTACAGCGACTGGGGTGCTGGCAGCAGTGGCAGTTCTCAAGGAGATAACGGCGATGATGGAAGTGGGTAATCATAGCTAGCTAGCCATGCTTGCATGAATATCTTGTAGCTATATGATATGTGCATATATTTACAACTTAATAGGTTCCTGCAGGCTCTTGCTCATGGCATGAGAAATGACTTGCATGCATTTATAGCATGTATAGCGATTTCCCAGTCTTGTGACTCTTGTTGCCATGTTGTTTACTTAAACTACTTACTGCTGTGGATAAATAATAGCCGAGGTTTGCTCGTATGATAACGTCTCCTATATCACAAGTCATGGAGGCTCCTGAAACCTGAAATTATTGATGAAAGCAAGTTGTCATGTGAGAAATATGGTGGAAATCAAGATTTATATATAATTAATTAAAGTAGCATTATACATATCATGTAGTCGATGATAGCTATGAGCCTAGCATCACACTTGATGCCAGTACCAGATTGCCGAGATAGGATGGCATACACCACGACGAACAGTGAAAGGGTTCCACTTCGAGAGAACTTGAACTGGGACCGAACTTGAAAGGGAGACACTCAAGAGTAGAGGGCCGTTATTTCATTAAACCAATAGCTCCACTTTTTCTAAGAAATCAGATCTTGGGAATCATTATCACCCTTATTGTGGGACCCAAAGTAGTTTCGACTTTTGATGTTGGGTTAACCAGGCTAGTTAGCCAGGCACCCCTGGTCCCATGGGCAACGGGTTTCCACGAGAGCAGTCTGCCTGTTGCCGCCCCGGAGCCACTTCAAGGCTCTACCGGATCCCTTTCCTTTTAACTCCTTTTAATTTCAAACTTGCTCCAATACCACAGCCATAACTTGCACATACAACTTCGTTCTCTCGTGAAATGCCAGTAGGACCAAGGTAACAACTGGTTTTAGTCCAAATGATTTGCATTTTGTTCGAGGAAAATACCAAAAAAACCAAACCATAAAAATAAATTTATTAAACCGATTAGAAAATTTTAAAAAGATATTCAATTTAGTTTAGTTTTAGTTTTATAAAGCTAAACCCGTTCAAATATAACTAAAAATACCAGGAGTACCAAATAGAAAAATTTTCTTTCTAACCTATGTTCCCTAGCAAACCAACCGCCCCCTCCCTCTACTTCAATCTTCATCTAGCAAACCAGCCGCCCCTCCCATACCGGACCTTCCACATCCTTACTCCAAAGCTTGCAAACTAGTCGCCCCCTCCCACGCATACCTTTAATCTAAATCAATCCAGATCAAATGGGTCGAAGAGTCAGAACTCATTAAGATTCTACTCCAAGTATCACGGCTACGAGTTTTACAGATCCAATAAATAGAAAATAGACCTATCTTCTCTGAAGATCCTCAACATTGAAAGATTGAGGACTCGTGGAGGAGCATTCTTTGATGCGATCTGACCCTTTGGAGCTGAAAATGATGAAGATGAAACATCCACGCCAATCTCGTCAAGCACCGGGTTAGTGAGCTCCCTTGTTTCCTCTTCAGCCATGTCTGTCTTAAAGTCCATCAGCTTGTTCATAGCCACCGTTGCCTGAAATTGAAGAACTGGCATGCAATTTCCGTGGATGAGCTCATCCACACGCCTTTGATTTCGGTTTTTCTGGTTTTTTTATATAAATTAACCAAACCAAACCAAACTGAAAATCATCATTTTAAACTGGTTTCAAAATTTTAAAAAAATAAAATAATTGGTTTGGTTGTTTTCGACTAAAACACAATAAATGATCACCGCTATTCTTCCATTATGTTGTGTACCTCACTATCAATCAGCTGCATTAGTATAACGGATGACAGGGTTTGCCGGCACCACATCACGGTTATCCAAGATGCTATGCAATCACAAGAAACCTAAAACATGATTAACTAATACCTGCTTAGCATAAGATTGAACGGAGTCACCTCAAATCGGCTCCCCTTAGAACACTTTATGCACAAGGAGCGATAATCTGAGACAAAGCTACCGAAGTTTTCTACATGGAAGGCATTGCGAAAGAACACTGGTTCAAAGACCAGCATGCCTTCCAGCCCCTTTTACAATTGAAAATTTGGGCCCACTGTCACAACATTGGAAAACAATCATCAAATTCTGTGATCAAATATTTTAAAAGATCTGTGAGTAAGATGAGCATGTGCCCGGCCAGAAAAGTAGGAAAAGAGAGACTACTGATATCCAGCCTTTTGAAACTAAATCCCCTCCTATGATTTAGGACAGATCGGTGAAGAAAGTTCAGTTCTTCCTGCGGATATATCTCCCACCAGGACTAAACCTTGGATATGGATGAAGTGAAGCTAGCTCACGGACACGGCGAAACACAGAACTTGGTAATGAACGCACCACATCCTTCAGCTTTTCCTTAACCTGCATCAACCACACCAATTTCATTGCTCCCCACCTTTGTATAATATACGATATTAACTTTACCATAATACTAGCAATTATTCTTGCAGTAGCACCAAAAAAGAGTTCACAATTCATGGACATTTAATCAAGCAGTCACGTCCGTACTGAATGACATGCATTCAAACACACACAATAGTGTGCTTAAAACACACAAAATATTGTATTGCTCATTCAATTCCACATCTCGGATGCATTTAACATAGATTCCTGACCTATTGTCCACCTAGACCAAGAGCCAGAATTAACACCATATCCTTACAAATACTATGCAATAGAAACACTGATGGCAGTTTGACTTTTTCCTCTCTAGTAAAATTTACCAATCCCGGCTCCTTTTCCACACGTAAGTGGCACAATAGGTGCAGAACAGTGAGTGTCACCCTAGTAAATTCAATACATGGGTGCTGTCCAATACAAGTTAGGGGAAACAATGATCCACAAGATGAATAATTAACTAGTTAAAACTCATTAAACACCTATACAGTTGACATTTGCAACCTTGAATACATTCACTGGATATTATAACACAAGTTTCTTCAAACTCAACTATGGATTTTAAGCACAACAATATTTTGAATTGACCCTTCATTTGATTTTGGAAGCCAGCACACTTTTTTCCAATTGATTAAATGTAGATGAGCTTGACAAACTCCAAGACTCAACAAATTGAGAAGAACCACAAATGGAATGGAATGCAGAAAACTACCTGGTTAGTGTTCTATTTTTATTCTGTTTTTGGATCATGAAATTCCCATAGGCATGTAAGAAAAAATGGATTAAAGATATCATGGAAACTAGTTAACCACTAATTTGGATGCTATACTCAAACAATCATGTTGCGCTCATATTAAGGCAATCTAATTAATGGAGTAGAAGCTCCACTCAAAGACAAATCTCCAGCATGAAAGAAAAAAGAAGAAGAAAAGGCTAACCTCTTTCTTGTTCGATTTTCGTTTCTGTGCACCACTAGCTCTTAAAAGATTCCGCCATTTGTCCTGCAGAGCTTACTGTTAGTTACCAGATTGGAATCATGAAACAGGTGGACTTCTTTAATTGGATGAAGTGCTTGAGAGTACCCTCAAATCTATTGGAGTTCGGTAAGCAGTTGATGAGAACATGAGCTTCTTTATATCAGTCCACCTTCCAGTTCCATACTGAGCAATACCATCAATCAACTTCATCACTTCAGGAGTGGTCCACATTCTTTGATGCTTCCTTCTGTCATTGCTCTTCTTACATGTTCTTTTCTTAACACAGTCATCTTCAGACTCATCATCTTCAGATTCAAGAAACTGTTCAGGAAAGGCAAAGGTTAGTATAAAAATTCAAAAACTCTTACCAATCAAGGGTATTTCTAAGTGAAATTCATGATAAAAAGGGAAAAGTAAATTCGATGCTCAAGTTAAGTTTTTATTAACCAAATATCAGGTGACAATCTTTCCATCTTATTTCAGAATCTTTAACCTTTTCACTTGCAATACATTGATGCACGGCAGTGTATAATAAAAAGATGTATTTCATTGTAGGAAAATATCTCCACGGTATATGCTTCCAGAAGAGATTCCACCTCTGTTGCAGCTGATGCACGACTATCCTCAAGCACAGGGAAGGAAAGGTTACAGTAAGTTGACGTCCAGCACAAAACAAACCACCATTTCCATCAAAATTGTCATAACCAAAAGCAGAACATAATAGATAGAAAAGAACCCATCTCGTTGAGAACTCAAGCTTGGAAACGCCGAATTGAGTTGGGTTATAAAGCCAGGAGTGCAAACACAAGCAACAGAAATTTTTAGCCTATGAAAAGCATATCCTCGCATTCAAGTTCAAAAGCTGCCACATGCACACTTGCAAACTGCCAAATGTAAGTCGTCATAGATTCATGCAAACACATGACATTTGGCACGCAAATGAATGCAAGAGAGTGAAAGGGTATAGGATTTCCATTCAAAAGAACTAACAGAACAGGTTCAAGAAGATGAGAATTGTTTCCCTACCGAAAGAGGCAAGGATTTCTTTGGACGCCCTCTCCGTGGTCGAGATTCAAATGGTGCTTGAGCACTGGATCCAGTTAAGGACAACTCCTTTGGAGCAAATTTCACTGCTCTCACTTGATAAGGTTCATTCTGAGATCTAATACTCCAGCGTCTACCCTTTGAAATAAATGAAGGATTTGTTCGTCTTTCAGTGAGAGGCTTTGACCTTAGATGTAATGGTTCATCAGTGCCTTTAGATGTTGCTTGAGTAATATTCTCACTAAAAGGCTCCTTGGGAGTACGTGTCAATGCTCCCCCACTATGAAGTTCATCATGAGATCTGATCTTTGGGCGTTTATCCTTAAAAGTGGCAGACAAATCACTTTTTCCTTCCATCACATGTTTTGACTTGGGATCTGAAAGTTCTTCAATGTACCTCTTTGTAGGCTTACGCAACCTCTTCTGTCTGACTGACATACCAGCTTTGGCAGCTTGAACAACTTTCTTTGCATTTTTACCAGATACAAGACTTATCAAAGGCTTTGCATCATCATCCAACTCATCAAGATCCTCTATATCATCTGAAGTGGGGCACATACTATCCTCACCTGGTTCTTGACTATTCCATTTGTCACCAGAAGAGCAACGTAATTTACACTTGACTGTCTTGTGATGCCAACCATTTTTGCTTTCAAATTTTGGAATAGTTGCTGTTGACGATTCTGACATCCCAACAGCACCATTACTACATCCACTGCATCCAGGGGATTGACTTTCTGAACTCGAGTTTCTTAACCGTGATCCTCCACGTGGAGTATAATCCAGGTAAGACACCTTCTCAGCTAATTCAATATCTGCATTCAACAGTTCCAAAAAAGAAAAAATCCATATAAATATTTAAATCACTGCATCAAAATTGACACTCAGTCGAGGATCATTAGGTGTTTAAGCCACGAGATTTACCCAAAATAAAATCTTCATATGCCCCGGAGAAATCATTAGCTGCATGAATATCATCCACCTCATCAACTTCATCCAGGAATCCATCAAGAACCTACTAAACAGTAGTTCATCAGAAGATCATGATGCCCATAAAATTATTACCAGAGATAAAGAAGGATAATGCTAAGCACAAAATGTTGTAAGTTTAGCCTGATGAACAAGAGAATATACTCATTTTCATGAAGAAAAAAGAGCAGGATAAAAGGGATTTTGAAACAAGTATTGACAAGGAGAAGCACATACTCCAAGATCCAAGTCATCTGGTCCTTGAGTAATATTTGAATGCAGCCCACCTAAGCAAACAGACCCAAAGAAAAAAGATCATCATCGTTAAAAAGACTAATGGAATACCTTCAAATATTTAAGTAGACAAAAAATCCAGAAAAGCCACTAGCGATCGTAACATTAATGAAAGGTTCATATACAAGATTCTAGTCGAAGCATATCTAAGATTTTAGAGAACACATAATGTAACAATGCAGAGGCCTGTATAGAAAGTAAGGCAGGAAATGCTTTTGAGTGAAGGATGCACAGGTGGACAGCCAGGACAAACCGAGTCACAGAAAACTCCTAACTGAATGTCTCAACTTTGAATAATGACCTTATCCACAAAACATACAATTTTTTAGTATGAAAAAATCATCTGAAGTTCGCTGCTTTTTTACCTCAGCATTCGCAACATTAAGATATTCCTGGTCTAGTCAGGATAAAGATTCACTTTGAGATTGGGTATTCAGAACCCCAAGGAAAACAGGCAGGAACTTCTACCCATCTTTTATCAAACTAGAAAAAAAAAAAAGGAACCATCTTTTTTTAATTCCCATGTACTGGTCACATACTTTACACACATGCATGTGTGTGTGTGTGCACTGGAGACATAAAGTAGTTTTTACAAAAAAAAAAAAAAAGCATCAGCAGAAAGAAAACAATAAGTAGTTAGAAAATTACCAATATTTTTTCTCATGCCATCATTAAATCCATATGAAAAACCATCTGTCTCTGAGCATTTTGATGAATTCTCCTTGCCCAAACATAACACACCATCTACTGAAACATTATCAGTTTTAGGTTCCGCAACTAAGTGTTGTACCTCAATTGCTTCATCTTCTAATGCAGGAGCAAAGGAATCGTCTACCTTTACCTAACAAAAGAAAATAAGAAACTGTTGTAACGACAACATTGACACAGATTTTTGAGGGGGGGAAAAGATGCAGAATTACTTGTATGAGAAAAATAAACAGTTAACAAGAAACATCAGCAAAACCATGAACCAAGGAAAACGCATAATATTACAGAAGGCTTGTTCCAAAAGTATGTCACCTATATGCCATGATGAACAGAATGAAACCATCAAGCAAATCATATTGCAACACACCTCCCATCATCAATTAAAATACACAATACCAACCAACACGTCAAATATACACACAATATCACACACAGCCTCAACAAAATCACTTTTCCCATATAACAAACAAAATGTCTGTCCAGCAATTGTTGAATCCAAAAGGGTCAGCAGAGCGAGGTACAAAGATTTTCCCAACCACAAACACTTTGCATCATTTGATTTTGACACCAGCACATTTAATGGAGAGGAACCCACTGCCCACATCACCAATTTGAAGAAATATTGAAAAACAGTAACCCACTAACTGTTTAATTTCTGTAAAACATTGACTATTTTTTCCAAACCTAAATCCAATAGCTTGACTGACACATAGCCAACATCTTCTGTCTTTGTAATTAGTCCAGATTATCAAGTAAATCATTACCTTCAACATAGCAACCAGAGAAAATGGATGGGGAAATATCCTTCAGCATAGAATGATTCCAAGCATTTCAGAGAACAATATTATGACAGTAGAAAGAAACACTAATAACAAAAATTTCTCACCCTTTGACATTTCATACTAGCCAACTTCTTTGGAAAATGTGCTTCTCGATCCAACCCATCCATCCTAGGCATAAATTCTCATTGCCAAACATGCAACACTGCTTTGTTCAGTTCCTAGAATAAAAACTGAGAGGAAAAAATAACAGAAATTACTATCTGCTGCCAGTAAAAAAAGACCAAAGTGAATGACTGATTTGACAATCCACATGAAAATTGCATGTCAATAATGTAATTTCAAGAACTAAATCAACATAAAGTAAAAAGACCCAATATAGGGTGCTAGAGATGCTGAATAAGCATGTGCCCCATTCAACACATCTTGCACATATTAGTTATGAAACCATTTCCACTTTTAGAGACTTGGTACCTTCTAAGCTAGGTTTTCTGAAATGTGAGGAGCTAATCACTCATTTGACAATCATGAGTTGCATAGTATAGACATACCTGCCAGTTATACCCATCACTTCAGTTCTAACCACAAACAGAATATATTTTTCTACTTTTATAGCATGTATATTTTAGAGTTTCTTTGAGCATTGCATCCTCCCATTAATTACAGATTGCTGGGAAAGGAGGAGTTTCTCGAATATCAAAGCCCTACTAACTGTCCTTCTCAAATGCCAGGGGACACTATACTGCTCCAATGCCTCTCACTTACCATAAGCAGACTTGGAAAAACAGAAAATGGTGTCCCTCTAATGCAGGCACTCAGCAACTTGCTCCTCAGCAATGCCAAACAGGATCCAAAGGATAGCCACAGCCCACAAGTACCTTGATAAATTCATAATCCAATTGCAAATCCAATGTACCAAAATATATGTTATTTCTTGTCCCTCTATGTTTTTTTAATGCTACTATACTCTGCCACCAAACCAAACTACCTATAGATTAATTGCAATCAACAAGAAGTCTATATTCTGGTGGATTTGGTATATGATTGAATGGAATGGCACACAAGTATCCATGTAACCGACCCCAGCTAGTTTGGGATTGAGGCTCTGTTGTTGTTGTTGAGAAGTCTATGTTCTTTTCGAAACTCACTTTTATTTACTCACTTGATTAGGTATCATCACAGCCAATATAGTCATTAATTATAAACAAACTCATCACAAATAAACCAAGCCTGCACCAAAGAGAATCATTCAAAAATAAAGAAGCGAAGTGACAAATCTGTATGTACATAAAATGGTGCAGCAAGTTGTAAAGAATAATAAAGTAATGGAAAACAAGTAGATGATTACGAGACAGGCAAATGCAGTGGAAAACTCTCTTAAACCTAGCATCCAATCATGCAAGCTCGTTATAGACACTACCCAAGCAAGCAAATGAAAAAAATATTAGAAAAGAAATCAAACTAACAAACAGCGCAACTTCGAGTTTAAGCGTTATCTATCCGAAATTGAAATTCAAAAAAATAATTTAAAATCTCTGTTGGCTGCTCAAAAATGCCAGATAAGAGCTAAGTTAGCCTAAGAATCATCAAGTTAGCCTAAGTTTGAACGTATCCACTAAAAGGGAAAGGCAAAAGATAACAGATAAGAGCTAAAAAAATGAAAATAAAAATCAATTTATAATATTTTCCTTCGTTTTCCCGAGAACCAAACAGACCAGTAAACAAAGAGTAAAGCAAGTTAATAAAAGGGGTATTTAAAAATTTTAAAAAAAAAAAACCTCGTTCATCGGCCAAAAATCCAGATAGCTTGAAATGAAACCGATCTGCAAAGCCTGTAGCTTGACAAAATCAAAACACGATCTAGTAAGTGAGAAACAGAAATAGACAGATACAAAGAGAGATGGCGATAGTGCGGCGTAAGAAAGAAGATCTGATTCTGAGCCCAGAGAGAGAGAGAGAGAGTGTGTGTGGAAGGAAATTCGACCGAATGTTCGAAACCGAAAGAGCTCAAAACCGCCAAGAAGCGGCCCGAGATGGAAATGTGAAAAGTATTATGTAATTTGTGTTCTGGTGCTTTCTCTTTTTATTCGACCGTATCGAAAATTTTTTTTTTAATTATTGTATCAGTTTTTTTGGACAAAAAAAAAACGCTCATCTGTCTCTCTGTCTTTTCTGTATTTGATATAATTTGGGTTTGAAGTCCGTCTTTGCAAATCATGGACAGGTGGATGCCATTAGAAGGATTTAACGCCGAGTTACTTTGCTAGTTTGTTTTGCGGTCCTCCACGTCACTCCAGCGTTACGATCCTGGTAGCTGGCCGTTGGTGAGGAGGCTGAAGTGGTTTTTGGAATGGTTTATATTTTTACAGTTATTTTTGTTTAAAAATATATTAAAATATTATTTTTTATTTTTAAAAATTTACTTGTTATATTAGAACCTTTAAGATAATTAAAGATGTCAAAAAAAAATTAAAAAAAAAAAACAAATTTTAACAAAATAATAGTTCAATCACTGCACCAAATAAACCGAAAGGTCACCTATATCAAACCGTGCCCTCCAACTACCTCTGTAGCTTTTAGGCCAACGGTGCATCCATCATTTTGTCAAAAAAAAATTTCTACATGTTGAATTTTTTTTTAGTTTTTTAGATTGTTCTGTATTATAATATTAAAAATAAACTTAAAAATAATATATATATATATATTATTTAATATATTTTTAAATAAAAATTATATAAAAATAATAATATATATCACTATATTAGACACCCTGTTATTAGACAAATGGTGTTTTACTGCTCGGTATTAGCT
>SRLM01001032.1:166392-229452 GCA_015708895.1 Populus ilicifolia
AATTTATTTGCACCGTGATGTGAACAATATTTTTTTCTCGAAAAACTAATATAGAGTAAATTAAATTCACTTGTATTGTAATATCAATTTTATACTTGATAGTATTTTATCTAATTTTATCACATGTTTAAAAAATTATGAAAACTGTAATTTTTATCGAATAAATTTTATATGTAATATAATTATAAATAGTTTAATAAAATAAAAAAATATTTTATATAAAATATTATTTATTTCATGATATAATAAGAGTAATTAATTCTATAATAGTTAAATTTAAAATCATTAATATTAATATATATTTTAAAAAATTATTTTATAACTTTAATTTTAAAAGTTTTTTTAACCAAACACATTAAATTACTTTTCTTTTAAATTTAATTTCAACTACAGTTTTAACCAAACATCTATTTTTTCAAACTAACCTCAACTAAAAATATTTTTTATAAAACAACTTTTTTTTTTATAAAACAACTTTTTTCAATAGCCACGACATTAAATACCTTGAAAAGGACATCAAACGGTGTTGCCAACAGTCTCAACTAATCACATTTCCTCTTGAAAGTTTGCTTTTCAGCATCATTAAATACCTTCCACCCACTATTATTTTTTAAAATACTTTTTATTTTTTATTAAAAATATATTAAAATAATTTTTTTTATTTTTAAAATTTATTTTTAATATTAACACATCAAAACCATAAGAAATTATTAAAAAATATATGTAATTTGAAACCGAAAAAAATTTCATCTTTTTAAAAATATTTTTAAAACACAAAAACAAATAAATTCTTGTAATCTCACCTTTTACAAATTAGACCCCAACCAGTCATAGATTTGTCATCCACTTCACCCAGAGGTGAGGGAACATTAATGAACTATGTGCAATTGCATTGGGTGATTATCTTGATACTATTGTATAAACCCATTTTCAAATCCTCTTACTTTTTTGAATAATGAAGGGAGCCTTCCATCTCAGAATCTTTTGCATCAAAAACCAAAGAGAACACAATGCACAGATTCAAAGAGAGTTTTCATCAAAACTATTCACCCTCACCTTGAGAAAACAAAATTCTGGATTAACACATACAGTTACGATTGGTATCACCATCCTCCTTGGACCATCCCTCAAAAGAGTGGATCTACAGTATTTTATATAGCAGGAGAGTGGAGAGGTAACCAACAGTTTGATAGTTCTATAACCTATGATTCACCTTCTACAACTCCTTGATTGCCATTTGAATCACCAGTAGCCGTCAAACCTCGGATCTTAACATCATAGTACACTTCTTCAACTCTCCGTAAGTCATACTTCATGCCTAATATGGGAGAGAAAATACTCATGAAGTCAACTCATACACAATGACATTTAGATTTAAAATTATTCAAAACCAGGCAAGTGCAAAAGGGCTAAATAAAATGAGTAGAATGGAAGGAAAAAAAAAGAGGCTACCATCAAACTTCTTGCGCAGGAAATCATTCCGGAGATTGAGCATGCGGAAGGCTGCATGAAGATCTGTCATGAACTTCAACACCTTTCTTGGACAATCATAGTCCCCAGCAGTCACTTGGTTCACAACATACCGAGGCTGTAAAAAACATACAAACAATCACATTAAAAGCCCATTCCTGCAAACTTTATCAATTGCTCAAATGTAATTTCAACAGACTGACTGAAGTACATCCACTGCACATAGTTTACATAGGGCAGTCCATGTTTCCTTAAATTTCCATGAACTTGCATCTTGTAAGCGTAAGATATCCTTTTGGAAATCTGAAGATAGCTCTTACCATTTCATTGGACATAAAGCAAACACCTGTATAAACAAAGAATTTTCAACATTAGCATTTCCAGTCAAAGAACAGAATGACCAACAACAGGATACTTCACATCCTACAAACGAAGACTGATTATCTGGAAACAGGCAGCAATTAAGATAGGTATTACATATTATAATAACTGAAACACGTGTTATCAGGATTGATTTGTTACCATATTTCTAAATATCTTTATACCAGGGTGTCTGCAGAGGAAGGTATAATGCATGCCACTAAGAATGTAACAGATTCATGCATGAAAAGATTCATTGGTGGTAACTTGGTTATATGGCATTATATACAACACACAAGCATGAACTAAAGATTTATTATCCAACAATTTAAACAAAGGAAAGGTTTAGGAGTTTGAATCATGGGCTTAGTGCCCAGAATTTCAAAATAAACTATTTGATTTCAACTCGGTTCTTCATCTGACAAGTAAAAAATTTGAACCATTTCAATTTATGCATGCCATTCTTGGGCAAGAGCCATGACAATCTTCTCTATATCATTCTAACATGGGCCTGTCAACCTTCAAACACTTTGATTTCAACTTGGTATTTAATTCACAAGAATGAGCATTTCATTACAGTGGCCTCCTGATACTGGTCAGCATTGGCTGATCAAGTCAAGTGGACAAAACCTGCAGCTATAAGCTAAGCAGGTCAACACGCAATCACAAACAATCAAACAGCACTACCATCTGAATTTTTATATGTCATTCATGTGAATATTTGAATTCTTTTCCTGCTTTGGAATTTGAACATATATTTACATGTATACCAGAAACCCTGAGTATATTCAAGCAAACCCACTTTCACCATGAGAACCAAGTCTAATTACCTAATCCATATACATTACCACACAAATCAAACATTTTTTTTTTTTGAAAAATTACTTACCAATAAGATAGTCCTCAATGTCCAAACCAAACTCCAAGCTGTTCACTGCAGAAGCAACAAGAAAAACGAAAGCATGAGCAGCGTTTATTAAATAATCATGATTCGTAAACAAGATAAAAGAAAAACATACAGCCAAGTTTTTCCTGAGCTTCAGTGTGCATAAGTAAATTGCCGGTCTCTAACCAATGCATAAAAGTCAGCAGAGAAACAACAATTTGTGTTTCGCTCCTCCAATCACCATGATACCTATACCATGAGGCAATCACTAGTCAAATACACCAAAATGACGCTAAAAAAAAAATGTGCCAGATTCTTAACTACCTGTAATATTGACCAGGACACTCGATGATGATTTCAGCAAGTCTATTATATAACCCATTCAACACTTCAATTTGCGCCTTTGCTTTCTCTACAACCTCTGCATCAAATCACACAAAAAATTAAAAAAAAATGCAAATAAAAATTACTTCTTAGGAGGAGGGAGGAAAAGAAAACGGTGTCGTTTCTTTAGAACCTGGAACGGGACGGGATTGGTGAACTAGAAGGAGACCAGAGTGCAGGAGTCGAGTGGTGGACTCGATCTCTAAGACAACAGCTCGAATCTTTTCGCGCAATCTTCCTGAATCTTCTAGCTTCGAGCGAAGCTCTTCGAATTGTATATCTAGTGAGGTTGAGGGAGAATCAGCACCGCCTGACATGGAGAGAGTTGCGGAGAATGAGCGACCTTGTGCTTTTCGGTGACGTGAAATGAGGAGAGGGAGTGAAAGATAGGTGGTGGTGGTGGTGGTGGTGGAAAGGAGAGGGAGTTTGTGGAAAATGGGAGAGAGGTTGAGCTTTGGGTTTGTGTTAGGGTTCAAGGAACGAGATAATGAGACAGTGAAGAAGTAGGCGTTTCGAAACGCTGACTTCATTTCTCTATTAAAATTTCGAACGTGCGCTCACTGCTTGATAAATAGGATCGACGGGCATTGGAACAGAGTGTATTTAGGTGGGTTGATTATGGCTGTATTTTAAAATATTTTTTATATAAAAATATATTAAAATAATATTTTTTATTTTAAAAAATTATTTTTTATATTAGTATATTAAAATATCAAAAATATATTAATTTAAAGTAAACAAGTAAATAAATAATTTTTAAACCGCAAAAAGAAACATTTAGCAATTTATTTTTATTTTTAAAGTAGTTTTTGTTTTAAAATATATTAAAATAATATATTTTTTATATTTTTATTTTTATTTTTAATATTAATACATTGAAATAATTTGAAGATATTAAAAAAAGAAAAAATAAAACTTCGAAAACATAAAAATATTGGAGTTGTTTATTCGGGGAAATACCGTTTTATAGCTCCTTGTGTTTTGTATTGAATAATTAAGAAACGGAACGAGTAAATTTGATTTTTCTTTTTCTTATTTATTCTTGCATCATACAAAATGAAAGGGAAAAAAAAGGTATCAGCTCTCTGCTTCTCTAAAAATAAAATACAACAGGATTGCAGAACTTGTGTTGGATCATTACAGCTGATCTAGAAGACTAATTTAATTAATGTGTTAGCTATATGTCTGCTGTATTCACTTTTGAGGATTTGTATGATCTCTACGAGGGTATCAAAACTGAACAACTCTGATTTGTACACTAAGAACATGGACAGAACGATATGTAATTTCCCAACTCACTTCTTTTGGAAGGTAACCAACAGGAAAAAAGCTGCAAAACGGCTGAGTATGCCTGTCAGAATGAGAAGTTGTAGACAAACACCCCAGTGACCAAGATCGTAGCCATTTTCCCTCAGTGAGTTGCAGCGAGTTATCAACCAGACACCGGAGTATCTAGAATACATAATGCAAGAGAACATTAAATGGGCAGGGTAGTTCGAATTAGCTAGAGATAAGCCAGGTTACGGGCACAATGACAAACCTTTCAGCATTTGCAATAACAAAAGCTTCCATAGCCCACTTTGGGTAGCACAGATATCCCAAATGCCTAACCAGTACACTATCTTGCTCCTGGCTTGCAACAAGAGTCAGGACAACAGGAAGAAGCACTGACCACTGCATGAAGTAAAAACAGAATTTGAAGCATATTTGGTAGAAAATTCATGTATTGAAATGCGCTGTGAGATGATCAGTGGAATCTTCTATGACATACCAGCTGGGCAGGACCTGGTGCAAAGTAGATTGCAAAAATGTAAGCTATGCCTGTCACACAGTACACTAGGCAAAGCAGAACTACATAATTGTCTGCAAATGTTGATCTAGGACTGTTGAAGAAATAAAACATGGATAAATAAACTAGAGGCTTGACAATTGTGTTGAAATGGTCAATTGTGTCTTTTGATAAAAAATAAGCGAGACTGCTGATTCCAGATTCACTCTCTCTCCAGTAATGTAATTTATCCTGCGTAAATGATCGTAGTGCTGCAATCTTGCATAACAGAGCTGCGATCAGAAATGAAGATTGCATGTATGAGAAAGAACACTGCACAACATATTTATTTAATCAAAAGAAAACTCTTTTCCTAAACGATTGAGATTAAAGAGAGGATTATAGTTTCCTGGAAGATTCAAAACAAATTCCCATCCCCTTATTCTTGATCAAGAGCATATCAACTTCATTACTAAGACGGCATAGTTAACAAGTTTGTGTTTGTCAGCTTACAAACAGCAATGACAGTGTAAGTATAACCAAGGGACCCAAATGTTTCATCGTCCACTTTAGCAAGAGTTCCTAAGCAGGCTCCAGCCAGTAATAGAATCAAATAGTCAACTGCTTGTAGTCTAGCTTCTCGTAGTCTTTGCTTGCAAATCCTGAAAAGAAACGATATGTACAATAAAATGTCTGTGTAAAAATACTTCAAATTGCACAGCCATGCAGTGTTCTTTCAAATAATCGATGAATTTTGGACCACAAAATACCAGTTTAACCACCAGGTATCTTGCCTTCACTAAGCTTAATTGAGTAAACACCTATAAATCCTACAAAATAAAATTTTTCCCTTGCATGTAAAAAATAGCAAATATTCAATGGTTTAACACATCATAATTTACTAACTAAATACGCTCCTTGTGGATTTAGGGTTTTCAGAAATGACCAACAAAATTGATTATCTTAAAACTGCATCCTCCAATGCAAAGTTGCTTATTAATTTGTAAGCCTGGAATAATTGAGCTCTACCCAACATTTGAATTATCGTTTTACATTATCAGAGCTAGTCAAGTCAAATTAGTCATGAAATAATCTTTAGAGGATATGAGTTGACTTCAACAAATGCCTCGGAATTAGACAACCTTTTCTCACAAATGCTTATTGCATAGAAAATAATAATTGATTTCATACCTTCCAACAAAATATCTATACTGACGGGAAACTCCAGGTGTTCTTCGGTTAGATAAATCCTTAGACTTCAAATAGTTGCGTTCTATATGATCTCGATGAAGCTCAACATTAGAAACAACATCTGCCCATAAATCCCCAGCAAAAGATTGTTCTGTGGACTCCGCAGCACTTGAGTTTAAGCCAGGAGAGGTTGCACCAATGCTATCGGCATAGTGCAACATGTCTGGTGGAATTGGATACCCGTTATGCAGCATCCATCTGATAGGTAGTTGTTCATGAGTCACATTTGAGTTTGTTTTCACTATACCCTCCAGAATGTCAATATAGTGATCTGGAGGAGTAACACGCACTGGTACAGTGATCCCAAGGCCAGCAAAGTATTCTTCAACTTTCTTTGCAGATCCATGATAAACAGTGAGGCCACCTTTTGCCAGAAGTATAAAATCATCGAACATCTTGAACAGGGCATAGCTGAATCAAAAGAAACTAACCATTAAATCTGGAGAATTTCTGGATCATTTTTTTAATGAATAAACCATTGTCATGGCTCATGAAATAGGCCAGAATTGAAATATAACTTGGTAGATAAGTATTCAGATGATCCCTTTCTCTGTCTTACTATTCAGTCACATCACCTTTCAAGTTTCTTAAGCATTCACATCAAGTTAGAAAAGTGAAAGGGCTGCATTGGGATCTCTTGGTAGTATCCTATCTAGCAAATCTTTTATTCTCCTCAGAAGCAGATTGCAAAGGCTTTACACCGAGATATGATCTTCCATTTTACTCTTCACTATATATTATTCAATAACAGTATATTTGTGGTAAATTTAAGGGGTTGTGGAAGTTCAATAATCTGATAGGCTACGTACAAACTAGAAAGAACAAACGTCTGCAAAAAGGGGCAGTGTTTATCAGCTATAAGTCACACCTTGCGTTTTTCTTCTTTTGTTGCTCAAGCTACACTGATTAGAGAACCAGATACAATTATCAAGCATTTGATAGTTTACAGGAGGGAATATCTCTATGGCATTTTGGCTTCAGAGAGAGAAGAAACTTACCTTGGTTGATGTACTACCATGCAGATGTTTACCCCTTCTAATGCTTCACGTCGTAGAGCTCTTATAAGTAACAGTGATGATGAACTGTCCAAACCAGATGTAGGCTCATCTAAAATTAGTAGTGAAGGTTCCATGACCATTTCAAGCCCAACGTTCACACGTTTTCTCTGGCCTCCAGAAATTCCTCGTTTCTCCACAGTCCCAACCACAGAATCCCTCACTGTCTGCAGTCCCAATGCCTCAATAACTCTTTCAATAACCAGAACCTTATCAGCTTTAGGCATGTCGGCAGATAATCTCCAGTAAGAAGCCCATCAAGAAAAATATTAGAAAAAATATAACAAGACTGGAGTAGCAGAATCAGTAGAAATTAACTGCAAAGCAGAGAATTCAAGAAACTGTGAAGGGAAGATGCCACATGAACAATATAGCAGTTTAAGGGAAGAAGTTCAGCGAGAAAGTTGAAAAGTTGATGAATGTTTGTGATGCCAAGTTAATAGACTGGGAGCTGGCTATCAAAATTAAGCATAATTTCAAGAGTTTTTTGAGTTCATTAAACCGGATTTTAGAGGAAAAACATTAACCAAAAACAACAGATAAAACTGGATCAACATTAAATTACATATTTTTACGTGGGAAAAGAAAATTGCATCATTCTCCAGATCTGAAAATTGCAGATGCAATTGTTGAGTTGAGTTACAGTTATGAAACCATGAGTAGAATGGTTTTGCTTATATATGCTACTGTCCTCTTTATATTTCTCCATGTAGAAACAATAATTACTTGCACTTAGGAAAGGAAATGGGAAAATACACGAGTAATAATGAATACATTAGCAAAAACTGTTAGATTTTGCTTACCGGCACCTTGCACTGAATCGCAGATTTTCTTCCACTGTAAGGTTCCCGTGAACAATGTCATCTTGTGGAACAAAACCAATAATTTTCTTATATGAATGGATTGATTCATTCTTCCCATTTATGAGAATTGAGCCTGTCATGGTGCATCCAGTTGCTTTTCCTGCCAAAGCAGAAAGAAAAGTAGTCTTGCCAGCTCCAGATGGTCCCATGACAGCAGAAACTCTGCCAGGCATGATTTTCCCAGTGACACACCTCATCAGATGTTTCTTTTTTCCTTTCAACGTGAGGGTTAAATCCTTAAATGCAACCTCAATCACAGGCCTGGTCTTGACATCAGTATCAGTAGCCATTGAAATTATTCCTGAGAAAGTCAGGTTCTTTTGGTCCTGCAGCATAGCTTTCTCCTTCTCAATCTGACCATATGCATACTTGAAATTTTGGGTGTGAGAATGCAATTGTTTACCCTTCGGTATTTGCTTTTTTATATTTTTGTCTCCAATCTCCAATTTAAATCCTTCCTGACCATCAGGATCATCTTCAAGAGCATGCATCATTTTTGTAAGGGTGCTTGGTTCTTTTTTCTTTGCTTTCTCGGATGATGTACTTGCACTACCTGAAGGCATAGGTGGTAACAAAGCAGCCTCAGTTTGAGATTTACCCACATCAGAAACCTTTGGCTGCTCTGCTTTAAATTCAGATGTTCTGCGAGAAAATGTCTTGGACAACTGTGCTTGCAACCCGGATCCCCCTTTCTTGGCAACATTTTTTGCGACTTTCCACCTTTCACGTGCTTGTGCAGTTTCTCGTGCTTGCCTTGCTGCGGCTTCTCTGGATTTAGCTGCTCTTTTTTCTCTAGTAGAGAGAGCCTGGTCAGAGCAGTTAACAATGATGAGAAGAAGAGTAGTCACAGCAGCCTGCACAGGCAAGTGAACAATGTCAGATACTGGCGGATCCAATTAATCCACAAGGAATGATCAACAAGTATTTTGAAAGGGGAGCTAAATTTCATTATGGAGGACCTTCTTCTTTTTTGTAATAAAGAGTTTTCAAGATTCGTTGGTGTAAGTTAAAAGAGCAATGAAATAAAGCCCCCCAAAGTCAATTCTGAATGATATGTTATCAAAAGCAAATATAAGTTCAAAGCCATAATTCAGAAATTTTTTATTCTGCAATCAAATTTCTTTTCTAAGACTAAATGAGGATAACTTACAATAAGCATGATTCCGTATGCATGAAGGTTTTGGTTTGCAGTATTAGGATGGCATGTAACTAACTTGAAGCACGCTGCAAAATGATCCAACAAAATCTTGTAGTCAAATATTCATCCCTTGCCTTGCAAGTAAAAATAAATGAGTAAATTTTTCTGAGATGTGTAGTGTGGCGAAAATAAATAACAAACAGTGAGTTGTGGAGGATGATAAAAAGTATCTGCAAGCAGGAGCTGGTATAAGGTGTGGTGCTTCAAACTGTCTAAGAGTGGTATATATACTGATTAGGTCGATGCAAAATGTTTCGTGGTTCTTGCTTAAGCATCTAAACTATCAGAAAATTTTGTGGTAAGAAGAAAATTACAACCTTGTAATTTTTGTTATATGCAAAATCGATAAATTTACTAAATGAGAAGTATCTAGAACATATGATCTACTTCCATCGTTATGCTTGCTTCCTCTTACTGAGATTTGACTCTGAGATCTCGTTGGTTCTGTCAAACATCATGATTCGCAGACTACTAGGACTAGGAAGACTTGAAAAGCTAGAATCCTTTTTCTTCAGCACTGAATTCTAAAACATCATAAGTTTCCATATCACCAGAAATAACCAAAAACTTACATATTTGAGAAGTGGAGCCCATCCTGCAGTAATGTCTGTATTCACGATACAAAAGATTAGTTAGTGATGCTAAGCACTACAATGGTGCAGCATCAAATGAGATTCAAGCTTAACATTATCTAGCAACAGATTCATGTTGTGAGCGATTAAATACATTGAGTTTTGGGATAAAGAAAACAATACCCACTACTGCAAGGAACTTTAAGCGTTGTTCTTGGGCAGTATGATCCTGGTGCACAGAAAATTTCACTACTCATCGCAACTGGAGCCCATGCATCTGCACCACCACAAGTATGATTTGGATGTCCAGGGGGTATTTGGTAACCATAACTGCAAAATTTCTCTACCAATAAATACTACGCTCTATGACAAACCACAAAAGATTTGGCAGACGAAGAGAAAAGGATTTCAAGGACAGAAATAAGAACTTACGGGGTACACATTCCGGTAGTTTTATTAAGCTTTGCGGATGGACAATAAGAACCTAATGGGCAAGCTGAATTTACAAGACCACAAGAACAATAAGAAAGGGGCACTGGAAGATCACGGACATGTATAACTGTAAATTGCAAAAATAGCAGTGGCAACTGTACTCACGTATCATGCAGGTAAGACCTCGGGGACAGAAAAATCCCTCACAACACGGTTGACAGTCACGAGTCCTTAAAGGCATGTCCTTCGAATTATAGAGATCGATTTTCTGATTTGAATTAGCACCGCAACCCCATCCTGGTTCGCACCCATTAGGCCACGAGGATAAATTGCAGTTCTTATTTGGTTTTAAATAGTGAGTCCGATCTGTTGTCCCCTGCCCAAAGAGACTACCGAAGTAGAATTTGATTTCTGCTGCTGTACACAATCTCAGAGTGATATCTCCTGTTCAGTGAATCACAAACCATCATGAGAAACTAGGCAAACAAATACGAGCATGCAAAATTTGTCAGCGCAGCGAAGGAACCCTCAACAAAATAAACTTGAAATGTTTGTTTCCAATGGACTTTGTCTATCATCCTGTAGTCCACCATAAATTTGGCAAGCAAACCATCCAAGCATCTCATCGTCATATGTGACTTGGTGTAGTTTTTCTGAATGGCAAGTTGGTCATTTCTGGGGGATATGACGTTCATTTTCATGCAACACCTTCGTTCAATTTCTTACAAGAAGCTGGTGCATTTTTCGTTTGCAATTTTCACTTCTTCAAACAGATTTCATTTACAACACCTTCTTCAATTTCGTTCAATTTTCACTTCTTCATAAAACAGTGTTTTTGTACCCCCTTCTTTGAATAATGATGGCATAAATCTTTGAAAATGTCAAAATTGTGAAGCTTCATATGTCATTGTTGCATTATTTATCCATATAGAAAGCATCACGGCAATGAATAGTCTAAATGGTCATACCTTTAATCTTCTTGATACAATTAGTTATGAAATCCAAATCTCCTTCAAAATCGAATGCTCTTTTCCAATCAGCTTTCCTGAAAGTCAAGGAATTCACTATAAAAAATAAAGATAAATAAATAAATTAAAGCAAAGCAAAGCTAGACATGAAAAGAAACAGTTCTCACACATTCTTGATGCAAAAGCTCAGACTATCTATTATATCATCACCGAACACTACAGAGAGATTTGAAAGCCTTTTGTAGATCATGTCAGTAATAATAGGAAGCAATGCTGGGTTGCCTGTTTGGCTATAATCATCCCCATCAACACAAAATGCATTTGGTAATAGATTGAAAACAACAATAAGAAACAATAGAAAACGTGACACCGGACAAATACTACTGATCTTCAGTGCACTCATTTCCACAAGTCTTTGTAGGTCCCCAAACTACAAATTTTGGAAAGACCACCTAATGACAACTAATTAAGAACCCGCATTCCAATTTCTTTGAGCACTTAAATGTGGACTGATCCATTGGGGATCAATTATGGCATCCTTTACGATGGAAAATTATAAACCTTGATGGAACAAGAACATATGGCAAGAATTGGGAAAAAAAACTAAGAATCTTATCAGTAAAAAGACCATCCAATCCAATGGGAGCTCGAGAATGAGAGTGGAATGTTAGAAAACAATGGAGGTTGATGGTGGCGGCAATGAAGAGAAGAGAGAGAAGATTTCAGGGTCAGAAGCAACTAAGTGAGTTGTTTGGGTTGGAATTTGAAAGGGAGTCCTTGGTTCTAGGGATCAAGAAATGGCGGGGAGAAGTGAGTGCCTCAAAAGGTGAAGACAGCGCCATGTATTTGGTACTCGAAACTGCTTTTATATTCTAAAAATATTTTTAAAATTTTTAAATTTTTTTATTTTAAATTAATATATTTTAATAATTTTAAATTATTTTAGTATAAAAATAATTTTAAAAAAATAAAAAAATATTATTTTAATATATTTTTAAATAAAAAATACTTTAAAACACAATCACAATCACACTTTCAAACATCTTTAATATTATTTTTATTTTTTTCTTTAATATCATTTTTATTTTCCATTATATCAGTAAAATAAAAAGGTAGTACAATAAATTCAAAATATATAATCAAGAATAAAAGCCCCATAGTTGATAATAAATCAACATATAAATATTTTATAAGTGTTTGGTACGAAGGCTTCATAGAATCTTATGATGACATGGATACAATAATTTGTTAACTAAAGGAAAGAGCGAAGCAGAATCAATTTTTATTTTGTCCTATAATAATTAAAATAAATATTTAAAACAATTTCAAAGATTTATAAATTAGAGAGAAAAATCATTTGTTTAGTCAAAATCCTCATTTCTTACCTCTGTATTTATTCTCCTATTTTGATGAAACAAGTTTTTTTTATCAACAACATTATTTTTTAATAAAAAAATTAATGTAATTAAAATAAATATTCATAAGAATTCTAAGTAATGTAAAATCATGATAAAAAATGTATTTCTTAAGTCAAAATTCCTTTTTAATTATATATTATTTTTTTATTTTGAAAAAAAAAAGAATTTTTTAAAATAAAATTCTATATGATGCAAAAGGCAAATATTGATAACAATAAAAAAATTCATATATTTACAATTTTTATGTGTTTATATGAAAAAAATAAAATAAAAGAGTAGTTAATTTGTGGAAACCATGTTAAAATTCATACTAAAAAATAAAAAAATATATATTCTATTTTTATTGAATATTAATGTACATTTTTTCTTTTAAAAAAATTGCATATAAGATTCCTATATAATTATTCATAAAGTAAGTGCAAATATTACCATAAAAAACTTGACTTTTATTTTAGAGATAATGACATAATTGAATTATTTTTTAAAAAAATATCATTGTAATTATTTATCCAGAAATAATTTTATTATATATATATATATAATCAATTTTTAAGGGCAATGTAAATGAACATGGAGGGAGTGTTTAACCCAAGAGAAAAAAGACTCACGGCATGTCTGGGCTTATAAATGCAAGCCACGTGCCCTTTTTAAAAAAGGTGGTGCCAGAGTTTTTTTTAAATAAAACAATAACTGTTTTCTATACTCTAAATGATACGAAAAAATCACTGTTCTCTATACTATTATATTAATTAATACTCTAAATGGCACGGGGAAAGTTTGGTAACTTTCCTGGCGCCACATGTTTTCTCTTCTTTCTTTCCTGTTTATTCCTATTTTTTTCCTTTTTTTTGTTGTTTTGGGATTTATATATTTTCTTTTTTAAGATTGTCTTTTATTCTTGTATTTTTTTAAAACTATCTTTATTAATTTTTTAATATTGATTATGAATTAATATAATATTGATTTTTTTATAATTTTTTTTTTAAATAATCTTTGTTGATTTTATTTTTTTCATATCAAGCTAGTTGAGAATTTTTCTTTGTAATTTTTTTATTTAAAACATTATGATTTGTTATAATATTTTTCTACATAATTTTATTTTGCTATAGTATTTTCTATATTTTTTAAAATTATTCTTGTTAAATGTTTTTAATATCGAGCTGATTGAGAATTCAGTTTTAACTTTTTTCATATTAAGCTAGTTGAAAATTTAACTTTGTTTTTTTCTTTAAAATATTGTGAATTACTATAATATTTCCCCATATAATTTTTTAAAAAAATTCTTTATTTACTTTATTTTTAAAATATTAAGTTAATTGAGAATTTAGATTTGTATCTTTTTTCTTGAAAACATTATGGATTATAATAGTTTTTTTCCATGTAATTTTTGTAACAAACTCACAACAACGCACAAATATACTACAAGCCTGCGGCATCATGCGGGCAATCTAATGATATTCTAGATGGTATAGAAAAATAATTATTTCTTTATACTAAAATCACTAGAGTAATCCACGGTGATTTTTTTCTCAACTTTTCTCTTTTTCCTTTTTTTTTCTCTTTCTTGCCAAAATCACTTTCCTTTTTTTTCAACTTTCTTTTGTTTTCTTTTTTTATCTCATTTTAAAATTTTTTTGTTGATTTTACTTTTTAAATATTAATTTGGTTAAAAAATTTGCTTTGTAATTTTTTCTTTAAAATACTATGAATTTATGTAGTGTTTTATCACATAGTTTTTTATTTTACAACATTATATTTTTGGATTTTTTTTAATTTTTTAGTTTTTTAGTTTTTAATTTTTTTAAAAAATATTATTGCTTGCTACAATGTTTATCCACATGATTTTTTTATAATTTTTAAAAAATTATTATTTTATTTTATTTTTTAATATTGAGTTGGTTAAAAATTACAGTTAGAATACGTGACGAAAACATTATAATTTTCCTCGCAAATTACTACGGATTGCTACGATGTTTTTTATCATATTATTTTTTTTTGTTTTGTTATTTTTTTCTTAAATTATCTTTTTTAATTTTATTTTTTAACTGTTCTCCCACACTAAATCCACTATGGATTACAACAGTGTTTTCCTTTTCCCCCCTAATTTTCCCTTTTTTTTTCAAAATCACTTTCCCTTTTTTTTCAACCTTTTTTTATTTGTTTTTTAAAAAATTATTTTTGTTGATTTTACTTTTTAAATATTAAGTTGAATAAAAATTTCACTTTGTGATGTTTTTCATAAAAATACCATGGATTTCTGCAGTTTTTTTTTTACATGGTTTTTTTCATTTTAAAAAATTTTATTTGTCAATTTTTTTTAATATCTTAGTTTTGTAAAAAAATTTCTTAAAAATATTGTTGATTGCTACAATATTTCTCGACATTGTTTATTTTATGATTTTCTTCAAAATTAAGTTTTTTATTTTATTTTTTAATATTGAACTGGTTAAAAATTACAGTTACAATATGAAATGAGAGCACTGCAACTTTTCTCATAGATTATTGTGGATTGTTATAGTGTGTTTTTTTCACATGATTTTTTTTGTTTTGTTATGTTTTTTTTTTTATAAAATTTCCTTGACAATTTTATTTTTTAAATATTAAGCTCCTTATGAATTGCAATTAAAAGTAAATACAAGTTTTTTCTCGTAAAATACCATAAATTGATACAGTTTTTTCTCGCATGGTTTTTTTTCCTGTTTTTATTTTTTGTAATATTTTTTTTTCGAAATTATCTTCGCTGGCTTTATTTTTTTCAAATATTGAGTTAGTTATAATTTAAATTTATAATAAAGCTTACTCGTGTGCAAAACATTGTGCGCTACTACAGTGTCACTCTAAGTGTTTTTTTTTCTTGTAATTTTGTTGAAATTATCTGTTATTTTTATTTTTTTAATATTGAGTTATTTGAGAATTACAACTACAAGTTATTACAAATAAGGTTGAATCATATGGAAAAACATTGTAGCTTTCATCATAGAACACTATGAATTGCTACAATGTTTCCGTTTTTTTTAAAAAAATTTTTTATCTTTGTTGATTTTTTTTAACATTGAGCTGATTAAAATTTTAGCTTTATATTTTTTTCTTTAAAACACTATGAATTGTTGTAGTGTTTTCCTGTGTAATTTTTTTATGATTTTTTTCAAAATTATCTTTGTTTATTTTTTTTAATATTAAGTTGATTAAGAATTATAATTATAATAAAGCTAAATCACATAAAAAAAGTATTGTAGTTTTTATCACAAAATACTATGAAAAAATAGTTTTTACTACACTATTTGGCTAAATAGTTTTTTATTTCATTGGAAAAATCATTGTAGTTTTTCTTATAAAATATCATCAGTTACTATAATATTTATTCTCATGGGTTTTTTTTCTCCCAAAATTATATTTCTTGTTTTTTAAATATTAAATTGATAGAGAATTTAGTTTTGTATTTTTTTTTTACTAACATAAAAACTAAACCATATTGTGAGAGTATTGTATATTTTTTCACAAAATATTGTGAATTGCTATACATCATTTTGTCTAGTCTCTAAATTTTTGATCACCAACACAACTTTTTTTTTTCTATCATGAAATATATGTTTCATTATATATTTAGTTTCTATTATTTATCTAATACTAGTTCATAATTATAAGATAATTAAGTACATCTATTTCATAAGTTCGTGATTGAGATGTGAAAAGGATAAAGTTTCAGTATCAACATGAATACCTAAAAGTATAAGGATTAGAGATATAAAATAAAACACTACAAGGACCAAATTGAACTATTGTGATAACTTTAAGGACCGAATAAAAAATTTGAAGAATGTAGTTATAATATTTTATACATTGGTCCCATTTAGTTTGTAGTCCAATAATATAATAATCTTACATTTTGTACAATTCACATGCAACAAGAGGCATTGAACTTGAAATACTTGACCAAATGAACATCCATACAACTAAGATGAGTGGGTTTGGTTCAATTGTTTATATGAATAATTAACCATTTTAATACATTATTTTAGTCATTTGGGAGCAAGGTTCGTCACTTAGTGGTCAATAATTAACCATGTTAATATATTAATTTAGTCATTTGGTTACAAGCTTACTGTTGTAGCTTCGTAGTTAACGACTGACATGACTTTTGAGGCGCGTAGTTTGAATCCCAGCGGAGGGTAATAAATCATTTTAGGCTACAATTTTTTTTTTGACATTTATTAGAACACAAAATGCCCTTGAATAACTTGACTTTTAACAAAAAAAATAAAAATAAAATCACGATGAACAAAAAATAAATAAATTTGGAAAATAATTTTATTAATTTTAATCAGAGTAATTAAGGGATTTAACTTTGATAAAAAATGAAAAAAAGACATAAAAGTTCTGGAACAAGCCATTTATTTTTTTATCTCCAAAGTATTTTATAAATTTAACTATTTAAAAAATTGAAAAAGCTAATCAACCACTGAGCAATTTAAAAATAACATTAAGTAATAATCTTACCTCTAGATTCTTGCTTAAAGGTCTCTGGACAGCGATAGGTTCATTTTAATATTATTCTAATATGGTGTTATGAGTTTAAAAGGATATTTAAAATTGCTGTAACTATTTTTTTTTTAAATTTTATTTAAAAATATATTAAAATATTTTTTTAAAAATTTATTTTAATATTAATATATCAAAACGATCTAAAAATATTTAAAAAATTAATTTAAAATAAATAATTTTTTTAAAATATTTTCAAAATATAAAAAAAAAACTGCAGGAGAGTTTTAGTAATAGATCTTCCCACTCCCTTAGTTTTTGTTTTTATTAATTTAATTTAATTTAATGAGTCACACTCCATAATCAAACGTGGAATGTGGAATGTAGACTGAAAGAAGAGGTAAGCTTGTTTAATCGGTGCCAATTCCATCCTAAACCGACTTGACTTAGATGACTCATACGCATGCCCCCCAAAAGACTTGCAAGTTACGACAATGTCCTCTCTCCCTCCGTCTTCATGGAATACCCCACTACTCTTTTCACATCCACAGAGCAAGCAAGAATTGGATTTTCAAGGCTGTCATGTCTTCGTATCTAATTAAATACTATTATTTAACAATGACATGGGGTCCCCTTTGCTTTTTTTGGGGTAAGCTGACTTCCACACCAAGGTGCCGTGTGTAGACTATAGACTGCAGACTTTCACTAGTTTCTTGAGGCCTTTTGATCTACATAATTAGTTTATTAAGGTCTTTTGGGGACATTGACTGAAGGGTCTCTTCTCAGATTACTCGTTTGGGAACTGAGGTTAAGCAATCCCGTTTAGAAAGATTTGAAGGTGAGGTTTGCCTGCTTCTCCAGGATTTTGCACCTTTATCTTGCTGCAAATTTGGATGGTCTTGCTGTTTTGCTAAAGGTAGAGAGATTGTGTGTGTCAATTGATGGTATCAGTATCAATATTAATTTTGATTTCTTGATTTCAGTCTCACTTGATTTTGAATTTATTGAATTGGAATTGGGAGAATGAGAACAGTAAACATCTCGACAGAAATTATCAAAAGAAAGCAGACAGTATAGAGCCAGCAGTTATTGACTTGTTCATGCCTTTTAATTTCGTATAGGTTATTCTTGTTTTCTATTTTGCTTATGCTGCATGAACTTGGGAAATCTTGTTGGCTATCAATTTCCTGAATCCGGCAAAAAGTGAACCACAAGCACTGTCTCTCTGTCCCGTCCTTTTTCTTTCTCCTTCTTCGTTTTTTATTAGCTTTTTTGGCACAAATCAATCTTGCGGGTGCTTCTGGCTGGTTTTCAAATTTAACCTCACAAAAATATGCAAAGAGAGAATTTTGAGTTCCAACTATTGCTAATGATCTGATCCACTGTGTCCTGAGAATGAACATCATATTTTGTGCGGCTTTTGTTTTTATACTTTCCTTTTGCATTCTATTTTGTTGACAAATTTCCAATGAACACTGTTGTTCTTGAGTTTTTAGGTTGCTGCATCTTATCAAGGCTTTCTTTCTTTTGCTCCTGAATTCGTGACAACCAGATTTATCCACGCGCATTCGTTGTGGGCAATGAAGTGCTTTTCATTCTACAGTGGAGACAAGACGGATGAACCAAAAACTCCAAAGTCAGTCTCTGTTCAATCTGTGAATTTTCCAGGTGCTGATCGTGAAATAGGAAGATCTGGTTCTGAATTGAATTCTCAAAATGTCCCTGGTACCAGCACAGAGTCCATGGTTAGGCCCTCACTTCCTAGCATGTCTCAAAGGCCCAGCAATCTCAGAGTGTTCACAGTTTCTGAGCTTAAGTCAGCTACCAAGAATTTTAGCCGTTCTGTCATGATTGGAGAAGGTGGATTCGGTTGCGTTTATAAAGGATCTATTAAGAGCACCGAGGATCCAACTACAAAGCTTGAAATTGCTGTGAAACAGCTGGGTAAAAGAGGGATGCAGGCAAGTCTTATTCCTCATGTCAACACTAGTTTTTAATGTCATTGATTGAATTGTGGAAGATATTTATTTTGCTATACTTTCAAAGGTATCTCCATTGCTAGAACAAAAATCTATTTCAAGATTTGCCCACAGTTTTCAGAAAGATGCTTTGTTGAGCTGATGACAGTCTTGCATTTATACTTGTGTTTTAAGCAGTCTTAATCTTAGCTCACACCATTTCGCTGGCAGGGGCACAAAGAATGGATCACCGAAGTAAATGTTCTTGGAGTAGTCGAGCATCCAAACCTTGTCAAATTAGTTGGTTACTGTGCGGATGAAGATGAAAGAGGAATGCAGCGGCTTCTAATATATGAATTTATGCCTAAGGGAAGTGTTGAGGACCATTTATCCATCCGATCAGATAAACCTCTTCCATGGGCCATGAGACTGAGGATAGCCCAAGATGCTGCTCGTGGCTTAAAGTATCTACATGAAGAAATGGATTTTCAGGTACGGTGCTTCAAATTTCCCTTTCAGTGCACCTAAGATTTGGCAGCCCCCTGTGGAAATGCTTCATTTTTCTCAAGGTTGCATTTCATTCCCCATCTCCCCAAACATTGTTCTTGTAGCTTGCTATTTTTTTCTAAAATTCTGTAGTTTTTTATTCCCTGTAAAAGAAAAAAAAAGGAGTCTTAACGTGGTTGCGGTTGAGGGATTTCTGCATAAAGTCAATTGTGAACAATTAATTAAAGTTTGTGGTATTCTGTTATATGTGGTTAAGCTATCAAGCCTAATTAATAATGCTGACTAGTTTTTTTTTTAATTGACTGTCATAGATCATCTTCAGGGATTTCAAATCATCAAACATTCTTTTAGATGAGCAGTGGAATGCCAAGCTATCAGATTTTGGGTTGGCAAGGCTAGGACCTTCTGAAGGATTGACTCATGTTTCAACTGCGGTATGTTCAGGCAATGTGATCTAATTAATACTTGATATCCATTTCACCAATTGGTGCTTACTTTTAGCATGCTAGAAATGAACCTTTATTCAATATCTGGATGGGATTTACTCTTTGAAATCTCCAAAAATTTCATCACTACTGAGCTAATTACCGGAATAGAATCTTGAATTATGTTGCATATATATTCTGCATATTTCTTGCATGGTCAATTATCTTATCTGGGTCTGCTTTTGATCACCCAACTATCCCTTTGAAAGCTGCATCAATATGACAGTTGAAAATCATTCAGTTTTCCTTATCTCTTGTGGGATTTCGGGATTATTTAGTTTTATTGATCTCAACACAATATGCGGATAACTGGAATAAAGTGATTGCATGGATTTGAGCACTTTGCATTCTAGGCATTATGCAGTTTGAAAGGCTCATATAGATGGAAATTGGCTTACTATCAAGCTCCAGGACCCAAACCTAGCCTTATTTTACTGCTTTCAGTGTACTTGATAAGCTCATCTAACAGAATAAAATATATTAAACCTGGCCATTCCAAAGATAATGGAACAGCTATTTGGAAATTGTTCATTTAAGTGCTTGCTTGTTTAATAGTGCGCGTCAGAGCTGCTTCAGCGTGTTTGTTCTTTTTATTCTTTCTTGTGATTAGGATGCTTTTAGTTCTGTGTACTAGCGTGTCTTAGGGAGTCTGGGTTTTGCCGCAAAGGAATATGCACAATAGAGGTTGAGAAGTATGAAATGCATAAACCTTTTCCACATACATGATAGAAGAAACGGGCTCATTTTAAATAACTCAGAAACCGAATAAAATTTTTAATTTATGCTTTTCATTCTTTTTTTTTTCCTTTCAGAATTCAGTTTAGACTTATGCTTTGGCCATAGGTTGGTGCACTAACACTATGTTAACATTTTTTTCATAATTAAAACTGTTCATTCTCGTGCAATAATTGCAATTGTTTATTTCCATCAGGTTGTAGGAACCATGGGATATGCAGCTCCTGAATACGTCCAAACAGGACGTCTCACATCCAAAAGCGATGTCTGGAGCTATGGGGTCTTCCTTTATGAACTCATTACAGGAAGGCGCCCTTTGGATAGAAACCGACCCAAGAGTGAGCAGAAGCTCTTGGAATGGATAAGACCATACCTATCAGACTCCAAGAAATTCAAGCAAATAGTGGATCCCAGGCTTGAGCAGAAAGACACCCTCAAGTCAGCCCACAAGCTTGCAAATATAGCCAACCGATGCTTAGTTAGAAACCCAAAATTACGTCCCAAGATGAGTGAGGTGTTGGAAAAGATAAATCAGATTGTAGATGCATCTACAGGGACCGAAAGTGCCCAGCAGTCCTACAAGAATTCAGCACCAATGAAAACTTCACACGGCACCACAGCAAAAAATAAAAGGAGAAATGTAGATATCAAAACTGGAGAAAGCGGCTGGTTTGGTTGGATGTGGAATCCAAAGCATGTTAGAACATGCTAATTGCAGTAAACTCGAGCAGATTTATTGTCTGGTAGGTTTTGTGGCTGGTGGAGTATAAATAGGAAAAACTTGTTGAAGCTGGAAGGATTCCAGCATTTATTGGCTGATCAACAAAGCTGGTTGAAAAAATTTTATACACACAATAACTTGTAGAAATCACTGAAGGGAAGGGAAGGTATAAGAGCAACTCTAGATTCCTGATTCTGAATAAGTGCATCGCTGGTCCAGAATTTAGGCCCTATTCTAGGCTTCAAGGCCCTGGTGTGCTTGAACTAAGGTTGTTTTTTTTCTTCTTCATCATCATCTGTGTTTCTAGCAGGTAAGGTAGAGGGGTGGCAATTTTATCCGATTAGCTATTTAATCTGTGTTTTACTGTGAATCGGAATAGATGAATATACAGTTTTTTGTTTTTTCATTGTTTTTTAACCAAAAAAAAATCCTAATTATATATTAAAAAATTTATACAAACATCTAATTAAATAAATTTAAAATTATTTATGCCAATAAATATATATAAAAAATATTAATGTGACTATTTAATTGGTTTAGTTACAAGTTAAATATTTTTTTTTCAATGTAAAAAAATAAAAGCGTTGTGTTTTTTCACATCAAGGAAAAAAATATAAAATATAAATAGAGAGAGGATGTATTAATTTAAATATAAATTCAAAAATATTTTAAAAATATATATAAATAATTATCAATTGAAAAAGGATGAAATTCTAGTGGATTTAGCAAGGTAAGCCAGTACCCTTCTTTTTAAAAAAAAAATTTGGAAATGGGATAGACTACATTATTTTTTTGGCAAAATAAGAGGAGTCACGGGACATGTCACTTGTATTTTTCTAGATTCACCATAATGATGGCTAAAAAATTTAGCATTTTGTTTATTTAATTTAAGAATTATAATTTTGAAACTTAATTTGGCTTGATAGATTGACCTAATGCTAAAATGAAGTCGAGTTAAAGAAAAAAATAGGGAAAAAAAAACCTAGCATAACCGGATAAAAATCTGGTTGTAACCCATTGATTTTTTTACTAGAATGATATCATTTTGGTTTAAAAAAAATTGACTTGGATGATCTGGTGATCCAGTCAAAACCCAAAAATAGACCTTGAACTGGATGGAGAAAAAACACCATGCAAGAAACTCGTTTTTATATAAAATACTTGTAAAATACCCTACAGACCTTGATAAATTGGAACATGGCTTTAAATAACTCAAACACCAATCTATAAACCCAAAAATAAATCAAAATAAAAAACTTTTCAAGTTTAAATCTACTATTTTATACCGTGGAAAGGACAAGTAATACCTAGGTATGACTTCTTTAATTGAAAACCCATTAACATCATGATTGATTTTTTTTCATGATTTAAACTGGTGTTAACCAATATTTTTTTTATTATCAAACTCTGATATTTTTCTCTTATTTTTTAAATTAAAAACTAAAAAAATATTTAAAATGAAGTACTAGATCAAAATTGAAATTTCAAAAATTAAAGAGATAAAAAAATGGAACGTATAAGGATCAAACCGATTTTTTTTTGTAAAGTTTGGGGTCGTTGTCTTTTTTTCCCACTCTTTTTACTTTGATTCTTTATTTTTTTTGTTTTTTATTTAATAATTTAACTTAAATTGACTTTTAATTTAGTACTAAAAGATAAAAGTTAAATAAAAAAGAGAGAATAAAAATTGAAATAGAAATAAAAATATTAGGTGCACATCAAGTCCATAATAGAATGGGTGTCTGCCCCGGCACAGTAGCAATTTACTACAGGAAAAATTCCACAAATTTTAGAGTTTTGTTAATAATATCACACTTACCTAATTGAAATTCTATCCAGTTTAATCAATAAAGTACCTAGGACATGAGAAGGGATGAAGAGTTTAACAATTCTATAATTCTACCCAATACTTTTATAAACAAATTAAATATACAAAATTGGTATATAATAATCCAAACTTTGCATCCAAGTTTGGATTATTATTTTTATTAATTTGTTTTTAAAAAAATAAAAAAAATCATTTTTAATTTTCTTTTTAAACATAACATCATCATCATTATTATTTTTATTAATTTGTCTTCTAGGATTTGAGATGTTAACGATCAAATTACTTGCGAATCAAGGAAAAGTTTAACTTACCAAGCTAAAGAAGTGATATTCTTTTGATCCTTTTAGGATTCTGGGATTAGTAGTTATTAGCTATAGAACTCAATCGCTGTTATAGAGCACATTTTGAAATGTATTCTTATTTAATTATATATATATATATACAATGGTGAAAGAAAGCATTTCCTATTCAAAATTGTCGTTTCTTATTCATGTGATCTCTTTTATTTTTATAATTACGTATTTTTTTTATAAGTAGCATGATTTATTAAATAAAAAATCCTAATTAATAATACTCGTAAAATTTTCGATGATTTGAATTAAAGAGAAAAAAAATATAATTTTTTAATAAAAACTCAATTTTACGTTTCATGTATTTCCTTTTTTGTTTTGACAAAAACATGTTTTTTTTCTTTCATAAGTATTCTTTTTTAAATAAAGACTTATTATAATCATAAAGGCAGATTTTAATTTAAAAAAAGAATTATGAAGTGATTATTTTTACTCGCAATAATAAAATATATGTTTTTTTTCTCATTAAATGCTAATGAGCAAGTTTTTTTACTTATTAGTCTAATATATAATTGTTCACAAAATAATTGCTAATATTACTATACAATACCCGGATCTTCTCTAGGACTATGACATAAACATAACATATATTAATGTATTTATTTAAAGGTAATTTTATTTTAAAATTAATAAAATGAAATAAATGTTAAGCGCTACTTAATAAAAAAAAAACTAGTCACATTTGAGCTTGAAAAGATGGGTTTACATGTTTAGACTAAGAAAAAAAATCCTACAATTTATTTTATTTTTTAAAATAGATAAATAACATGTTGTTTGTGCTATTTTTTTAATAAAAAAAAAAGAAAGTATCGTTCATTTAAAAAAGAAAGTAGTATTATCTACTTGTTCACATTTTAGCCACCTCTAGTGTTTTAAAAGTCATGCACTATGTTTTTAAACTCTAAATAATCAAATTTTAACTTGTTTTAATTTAAAAATACTTCATAAATACCCTAAAAACTATATAAAGCCATACCAACCTAAAAAAGCACAATATATTGAGCATAAACTAGTAAATCAAATTGAATAAAAAAATTAATGGATATTGATTTATTCTTTTTTAGCATGTTTGAAGGGCAAAACCACCTCAGCATAACTTGTCTCTTTAAAGCAAATCAATTTACATCAAGATTTGATCTATCGTAATGTGACCATCCAAATATTTTTATTTTTTTATATTTTTTGATGATTTTTTTATCTATTCTTTGAGCAGTTATAGACCGAAACATGATAAAAATAAAATTTTTAGGCAGATGTAAAAAACATAAAAGGACCAAATTTGATTTTTAAAAAAAATTTAGGGATTAAAGTGAAGTTTTGCGAACAATAAAAATGAAAACTTCTATGTTTTTCTTATTGTGTTAATCTTGGTCCCTATTGATTTAATTCTTTGATATAATAAAAAATTGAAATTGGAATATTTGATGACATCTCGAGAGTATATTAATCAAAATAAATCTTAAAAATATATATTTTTTTTAAAAAAATTGTTGGATATCCCAAGACACCTTGCAAGCACCAAACTAAATCTCTATGATTTAGAACTAGTTTTTATATAGGGCTAAACCCTCCGGTCAATGGTCCAAAAAGATTTGGTGTCGATGAAATTCAAACTTGAGACATCACGAAGTAATTTAGCTCTAAAATTCCTAGGTAAATGTTATTAGACCAACATTTTGAGATTTAAAAATATAAAACTATACCAACAAGACATGAAATGATAAAATTTAAAAAATAAAAGATTAAACTATTGAGTGTATCATATTTTTTTTAAGAATCAAAATATAAAAAAATATTATGGATTCTATCATAAAATTATACAATGCATCCGTATTGCATTACAATAAAAGATTAACTTTATTTTTAATAATTTAATTTATCAACTATATACAGCAGAGCCAAAAAATAAAATTAAGGGGCCAAGATTTCAATTGTATTATTATTTTAGCTAAAACCATATAAATTATTAAAAAGAGGCTGGAAAAGCAATTTCTTTGTGATGGTTGGGCCCTGTGAGCCCCTTGTCTCTTACCCCTGACTATATAAGAAAGAAAACTTCACTTTCAACATAAACACAACACTTAAGAGGTTAAAGTGATTATTTACCATTCAATAAATAATCAAGTTATAAAAATTTATAATTAAAAAGATTAATTTTTTTATAATTTTAAATTTAAATTATGTGATTATTAATATGATAATCACTAAAAATTTATATGATTATTAATTTGATGATCCATGAAATTAGTTAAAGTATACAAAAGCTATTTAAGTATTTTTAATTAAAAAAAGAGATTAAAGTGTTTATAGCCCATCCAAGTGTGAACAAGGATAACCGAAAAATAAAAGCTGTTCATATTGACTGCAGTTTTGCCTGTAACGCAGAAATTACGTTGTAATGCATGAATGAGGTGCGATCCAGGTTTGAAGAAAGCTACTGCTTCGTGACACATTTTCAACTCCTGTACCTCTTATGGCGAACAACGACTTGCGCAGCAATTCAGACATCTCAGATGGGAAGGATTTCAAACAAGGTAAGCTGTACATGACGGTAATATAAAGTTGTCTGAGCGTTACTAAAGTACTAAGATGTCGTGTTCGAAATTTTGTTTTATAAAAAGATTGAAATTTTAAAATAAAAATATTATTTTAATATATATCTCAAATAAAAAACCCTTTAAATATTAAAAATTCAACAACCAACCAAAAATGCGACCAAGAAGCGGAGGTCATTCATTGTTTAATAGTTTCTTGCCGTGTTGATTGGAGGATTTTGCGTGTTGTGTCAACGCGGAGGAAAGAGTAGGTGCATCATGTAATCCACCGAAAAAATAGATAAATAGGACGACCAGTAATATAGTTCAATTAACATCAACATCTCTCATCGTTGAAAAAATATCTGAGATCAAACATATTTTTGTCGATAACAAATAAAAAGGATAGAGAGAGGGAATTATTAAATTATGATAATTTTATATATTGAATTGAAGTATAAAATTTAAAAAAATTGAATTATTGTAGAATAAAATTAAATGTTTTTTTGTTAATTATTAATCAATAATGTAGTACCGGGTAGATTAAAACAATGATACATTTGCCACGCAACCGAACAAATGACATTAATTTTGATCTGCAAATAATTCAGAGTTGGCGGGCATAGGTGAAGAAAATTAATCAGCGTGTACAGCTAGGGCGGCACACGTGCTCGCACTTGTCGTGTGAGATTTCAGCCCAATGGGCGAGGAAATTATTTTTTTTTTATATTCAAGCTTTACCATATATATATATATATATGTTTATTATTCTCGTGGTATTTTATTTATTTATTGGGCTTATAAGATATTTAATAAATTATGAAAATTAGTCATGCAAACTTACCCGAACATGTAAATAAATTTATTTAGTTATAATATACATATTAAATAACCATGCTAATAATGAATATAATTGATGACACATAAGTTAATATTGTAATTGCGTATCAGATAATTTTATTGAGCGAAGCATGATCGAGCTTTGTGATAAAATTGAAGAATTAATGCACAAAAACTAAAAAGTCCGAACTATAAACCACGACCGGCGCCGAAAGTTAGAATTTTTGGTGCGTGAATTGAATTCCGTCATGCGTGGGTAATAAATACTATATTATTGGCAAGGAAAGCTCACAAAAATCACCATTACGGTCATTACCCGTTCAATAAGATCATAGCATTGGCATATAAATCGCTCCAATTATATCACAAGTACAAAAACCACAAGTTCATTTGTTTTTTTAAAATTAATTTTTTAAAGATTATTATCATTATTTTTAAATGATTTAATATGTTGATATTACAAATAATTATTTTAATATATTTAGAAAAACTCTTTACAAAATAATAGCCGTTAACTATTAAAATACTCAAAATAAAAAGATATCACCTCCTACTAATTTAGTTTGTATTTAAAAATGTGATCGGATTATATTTTTTTTAAATTTAAAATTATTTTAATACATTAATCTCAAAAATAATTTTTTTTAAATTAAAAAAAATACTGTCTTAATATATTTTAATATAAAAAAATTTTAAATAACAATTACAACTTTAATGACAAAGAAAAAGCCAGTTGGTGGTAAGCAACCGTAAAAATGATGTATTTAGAAGTATAGACTATAGCAGTGCACTGAAATAATATATATGTGTGTCTATGTATATATATAATTTTTTTTGATATTATTATATTAAAAATATATGAAAATAACCTACAAATATAAAAAAAGTTTTTGTTAAATTTAAATTTCTACCTCATTTATGACGCAATTACAAACGGGGCGAAATCCAAACCATTCATTCACCGCCTTCAGGTACTTTTGATTTGGACATTTAAGAGCCGCGGCAAACAGTATACAATAAACAAAAAGAATAAAAAAAAAAAGAATTGCTCTCCCTGTTTCCCATTTTATTATAATTTATTTATCTGATTTTGTTTTTAGTTTCCATGTTAAAATCAAGTAAAACGATTCACTGTTATCTGCTTTGTTAGTTCTCTGTCCAGCTTGTAGTTTCCTCTATTACACTCGACATAAACCCTATCTACCTACCTATCAGCCCCGTCTTGTTTCTTTTTATCTGCCTTTCCATTTCCTTAATCAGGTTAGTACTTTGTCTTGTCTTGTGATTTGATTTGATTTAATTTAATGTTTGATGATTTTCTGTGATTTCTGGTTTTGTTTTAAATTAAATCATGCTATATTATGCTCAAATCTTATTATTGGTGTCGGCTAGAAGAGACACAAATTAATTAAAAGATTTGTGTTTGCATTAAACTGGTAATGATGATCTTTAATTATGGAAATGATTTTGAGTTATTTGCAAAGATGGATGCATATTTTGGTGCTGTTTATACTTGAATTCTGATGGGTCGAGGTTGATGTAACCATTCGGGTTTTGAGCAGGGGGAGGAGATTGGTTTGGTAAGAAAGATGGTTATTCACGAGCAAGAGTCGGATGTTATTCAATGGGGTCTTCGTCTTCTTGATGGGGACCCACCCTTTTATTCTGGGTACTATGGTGAAGCAATAGTACAGAGTGATGATGGATACCATGGGCATTATGTGAGGGATCATTATGATATCACGGACTGTAGCCATGTAGAGAATGATGAGATGATTGCACGCACGTTGCAAGAAGAGTTTTCGCAGCTTGCACTTACTGAAGAAAATGGGTATTCACATGGTGGAGAAGAGCTTTCAGTTACTGAAGCAAATGTGTATTCACATGGTGGAGAAGGTGGAGAAGAGCATTTGCAGACTTCTGTTGATGAGCATGATTGGCATTGTACACCGATGAGGAGCTACTGTTCAGGTTTATGGTTAAGATTATCCTTTTGTTTTGTTTCATTTTTTGTGGGAGGGAATTTCTAATGTTGGTTTCACTTGATGTTTTTAATGCGCAGACAATGAGCTTAGTCATGAAGAATCAGATGATGCAGTACCCTCTAGTTCATGCTCAAGTCCTGCTAATGGAGAAGAGTATTCCTATTCACCAGAGTTTACTGATGAAGATGGCCTGGATGATGAAGTAGGCAAGAGGTTGAATCAGTTGATTCCAATCCGTGTAAGTTTGGCTGCTTTATATCATCATTGTGGTCTTTTATTTCTTTTCATTGAGGAAATTGAGAGACTTTGGTCATGTTTGACTTCCCCTAGGAATCAGGAATAGCATTTCAAATAAAATTTATGTTTAACTTTATTTAAATAATTTTACTTGTCTTAGAGTTTTGATACTACCACATGACAAATAAAGGAAGTAATTTTTTCCACTAAATATAGAATATCTCATTTCTTGTATAATCTTAATCCATATTATTGGAAAACCAAACTGCATTTCACAAGAAAAGGGACATGATACTAATTTTTATTTCCAATCCCAAGCGACCTGAACATAATCATCACATAGTCATTTATAGCCTTTCCTCTCTCTTTTATTACAGTTTTTTTTTCCTTTTCTTTTTCACGAAACACTATCTTTAATATCTAGGTGATTGCATTAAAGTAGCTAGTGCTTAGTTAATCCTGGAAAAGTATCCAAGGTATTCTGAGCCATGAATTTAAGTACAGATGGCACACAGAGTCAGGGTGCATCTTTTTTTCCGCTCCTGGAGTCTCTCTTCTCTAATGGCACTGCATGTATAATTCTACTAATGCTTTTTGACTGGGATTTCGAAACTTACACAAGTTCAGGATAATTGAGTGTTTGACCAGTTCAATGTTTCCTTCACTGAGCCAGACAAAATAGTGTATGCTTTATGAACTATCATTGGATTAACTGCCATATTATGGCTAAAGACTGTCAACGTGATCTGTGGTTCTTTATTGTGAAAAGACAATCAACGCAATCCATGATTTTTTACTGTGAGAGAACATTTGCATGTGTTCAAACACTTTTAAGCGTGGTTTAACATTTGCATATTAGTTTTTCTTGTGCAACTTATATGGTATATGATTAAGTTCAGTGTAATGTGCATGGTATATGATTAAATTCAGTGTAATGTGCAGCATAGCAGTTACATGTTAGCATCAATTGGTGCTCATTTGCATCACACGATCTTGTGATTTTGCATCATTTGATACTTCCTGTTGAAAATATTTATAAATGGTATTTTTCTTGTACAACTAGCTTGGTGAAAATACTATGCTTGTGTTCTTGCTTACATGCTTGCAAGGACATATCATTTCCCCTACTGTTGGTTTTGCTTATCAACTGCCAAAATTTCTTTCATGCTTTGCAGCATGTTCCAAGAATTAATGGAGAAATACCTTCAATTGATGAAGCAACATCAGATCATGAAAGGCTTCTGAACAGGTACTGTGTACAGATATTATTGCTGGGATTTAGTTCAGTTAATGCGTTCTATAGACATGTGATTGCTATAACATTGCTCATTTTCTTCCCATTTTTTTTTTCTTTTTACCTTGGAATAAACTTCATGCTATTAAATTATTGTTCTCACTAATCCAGACTGCAGTTATTTGGCTTTGAGGAGCTTAAGGTTCAAGGGGATGGAAACTGTCAGGTTAGCTTTTCCTTGTCTGTTTCTTTTTGAGTATCTTCACTATGACCTCCTCCATGAGATGTTGGTGTAAATGGATTATTATTAGGGTGTTTCTAAGATTGGCCCTAAAGGTACACGACAACAAGCAATAAATCAAAGGTCTTCACTTCCATAATTGAGTAAAATCCTAATCCTTAATTTGTTGATACTAAATATGGATAATGAAACCTTACACATATTGATATTTGATATTTGCGAGTGCCCTTTGGACCACATGTTGGAAAAGTCCTTGCTGTTATTGTTGCTGCTGTTGATCTTGCTTGTCAAAATGCTTATTGACAAATTGATGATGACATGTTAATATTTACTTTCTAAAACTTTCTCATTCTCCAGTTCCGTGCTTTATCAGATCAAATATATAATACACCTGATCGCCACAAAATAGTAAGACGACAGGTTGTGTATCAGGTTTGTTTTATTCCCTGCCTTATGATTAGTGCTTGAAGTTGAGTTAGCAGAATTGTAACATGTATATCTATATTTCATTGATCTTATACATTTTTTTTATAATGGTTTGTGATCACCAGCTTAAATCTCACCCAGAGATATACGAGGGATATGTTCCAATGGAGTATGGTGACTATTTGAGGAAGATGTCGAAGTAATAATGGAATTGTTTGCTTATTCTATTTCATAAACTATAAAGAATCTTGTGTGTTGATTCTAATAGTTAAATACCCTTTGCATTTGGATGATGCCAGGAGTGGTGAGTGGGGTGATCATGTGACATTGCAGGCAGTTGCGGATGCGGTATGGATCATATCAACTTGTAGTTGTCCCTTTTTTTTTGGGCTCAAGGACTTGATGTTGTTCTTGAAGGACATTGATTTTGTTTTCTTTGTTCTGATAACATTTCCTTTATTTGGCATGCATTCTGACTATACCTTTGGTGAAACCCTGTCCCTCTATTTGCCGGTTTCACCATAGCACTGCTCTATTTTAAAGCTTTATGCATTGTTTCATTTTGAAGACAAATGTAACATTCTGTGCTATCTTCCATGGCTTGTACCCTTGTTTTATTGCAGTATGGTGTGAAAATACTCGTCATGACTTCTTTCAAGGACACATGTTACATAGAGATTCTTCCTGTCAGCCAAAAGCCAAAAGGAGGTAAATTATGTTTGTTTCAGTTGTCCTGAAAAAATTAATTTCCTTTTCCTTTATCTTACCTCATCTTCCTTTTTGAGATGTTTCCATGATCATATTTTTTCAAGTTTATAATAAATATTATTGACAATTGGTTGTGGTAATAAAAATTGCTTGTTTGATTGCAAGTTTCATAGTTTTACCGATTCCTGATGAAACGTAAAAAAATTGAGTGATTGTTTTGTTAACCTTGATCTGTATGCGTTGTTTTCCATTGGTGAATTGCTTTTCCCATACACTACTTTACAGAAGAATATGGGTAAAAACTCTTATCTGATTGCTACAATTGCTTCTCTCTTTCTTTTTGCAGAAGCACCAGAGTAGAAACACCGAAAATTATTATAATGTTTCCTGTGCTAATTAATCCATATACAATGTAATTGTTCTTAAATGATTGAAAGAAATTCCGGTCCCATACCAGATTTCTTTTTTAAACAATAATAACATAGCATCAATGTTTGTTTTATTGCGTATAAATGACCTGTGAACCCTAATGAAATTATATGTTCTAAATGTAAAAACTTCTGGAATTTTTAAGCTTGTGTTTTGATGAAGAATTTTGGGTTCCTTCTGCAGTCATTTTCTTGAGCTTTTGGGCAGAGGTACACTACAACTCCATCTATTTTCAAGGAGGTAAATATTGTTTATTTTTTGGCTTCTTTTATTGGGCAAAGGGCATGAGTTAAAAAGTAAGAACAATGGAATGCTTGGGCAAAGTTGATGATAAACATAACTGAAGTTTACGTGACAATGATCTTGGTTTCATGTGCAAAGTCTAATTTGGTAACTTTGCAATAATTCTAACGATGCCCCTGTGAGAATAATTTCTCTCTTTTCGTGGTTTTGATACAGATACATCTAGTGAATTCAGAAAGAAGAAAAGGTGGTGGAATTTCGGGAATAAGCACTAGATATATTGCTGGTAATCTGAGGACCCCCCCTCTTCTCTTGCTGCTGTGCTTGCTATTATACATATGCATATGCAGCCTCCTTGGTGCGAAACTTGTATCTCCTCCGTCTATAAACCATACTTGTCCAGATCAGTTGTTCTACGAGTGTATTGTATTTTTCTGGGAACGATTTTTTTGTCTCAAATTTTGCATGCATGCATGCTCTAGTATTGCATGTCATATCTTTCTCAAATAACAGAAAAAAATAATCAAATGTGTAACACTTTTTATTCTTTTAATGGATGGAGACAGCGAGATGGATGGATGGAGCTTCAGATAAGTTGTTTGGTTGGGAAATTTCACGTGTATCGAAAGTGTGATTCTTCACCTGATCAAAACTCAGAACTTGCTCATGCATTCAAAATAAGATGTTATTATTGATTTGATAACGTTTTATTCCCATTGTCATATAGGACCATGGATACTTTTAATACTCAAGCTTGACTTGATTGCGACCTCTATTTTGGTTTATTTATCCATCCAGTCGTCCTTTCTTATGATTGTCTCATATTTGTGGGAGAGATGAGGATATGGTTTCACAGGCTCTTGTTGAACCACCAATGACGCACTTTGCCTCTGTTTTATTTATTTATTGGGGGGGGGGNGGGGGGGGGGGGGGATCTTCTGCAGTGGATCACTACAGTTCGTGGATCTAAATGTTTCTATCCGAGGCAAGTAACTAAAACTTGAACCAGGGTTGGTAGCAGAACTTTATCATGTGAAATGTTGGTTTATTTTTGTATTTTAAAAGTATTTTTTTTAAAAAATTAAATTTTTTTATTTATTTTAAGTTAATATTTTTTAATGTTTATTCTAATATGTTGATGTTAAAAATTATTTTAATGTATTTTTAAGATTATTATTATACTTTCAATAATCTCATAGAAAATCTTTAATGTTACTTTCAATAATCTCATAGAAAATCTTTAATGTTGACGAAAGTCAATGTCATTGGCCAGGAAAAAAAGAGAGCCATGCTCAATAACAAACTTGTTACATGCTAAATTTTTCACAATATAAAAAATAATATTAAAGCATTGTAAGTTTATTTAAAAGGAGAAAAAGAATCCATAACTGGAACATCATACAAAAAAATTAATGTTCTGTCAATTCTTGAGAATCTAAGCAAAAAAAAGATGAGATTACAGAAAAAAAATCAGTGAATAGAAGAAAGTCTAAAAAACAAAGAACTTGTAAATTTAGGTAAGGTAGCTAAAATTCTTGAGCGAAATTATATGAATAGATATCTCAGTATATGATAACAAAAAATAAAATAAAATAAGAAATTTATTTTTAAAAAGAATCAAATTTTGAAGGTCAAAAAGATCAAAATTAAAAAAAAATAAAAACAAGAGCGATCTAAAAAAAATACATAGCCCATCCATCTAAATTTATTGTTTAGATAATAAGATAACGATAACCTAATTGAAAAAAACCAAAAAAAATAACAAAGTTTATTTTTAAAATGAACAATTTTGAAGGATGTAATCAAGAAAAAAACTATCTTAACCGGTATAAACTTTTTAAACCCGTGATCCAAGCTAGTGGCTAAACTGGAAGCATTTTATTTAAAAAACTACCATTTTAAAACTCAACTCAACCCAATAAATTGACTCATGACTCGAGAGAATCGGGGTGTAACATCCTTTAATTTTAAAGTAAATTAATCATGTAGTTAGTAACACAAGCAAGACAAAAACCAAAATATTTTTTTCTATAAAAAATCCAGAAGAGTTTCTCTGAAATATTGGTACCAAGTTATTCACAACAACAACAACACAAATTCATTATTCACAATTTATTTTATCTTTATGTTACCATGAAGCTTAACCATCCTGGATTCACCGAACACAACAACTCACCGGATAAAATATCCAATCCAAATTTTAGTTACATCACATATGATATTGCAATATTTCATCAACCATCAAAAGAAAATTAAATAAACAAATTCATAGAGTAACCAAGTTTAATATACTAACAACTTAATTATATCACTTCTAAACCAAATAAGAAAATCATCCAAAATAATTATAATTTACATCAATTCAACATTGAATTACATATCAAATATTTTATGTAAAGAATTATCCCTCTAAAAATACATTTCTCCTTTTCTTTTTCTTTAACATAAAAAACCCTAACTAAATATTAATTTGAGTGAGTTCGTGAGGTAACTGAAATTAATTTAGCATATAATAGCAGAAATAACTCATGCAATAAATCAACATCATAAGTATTCATGTAATGATTTTAACAATAAATCTTAGATTTAGAGAAAAAAAAAAGGAAGGGATATTGACTTATGTGTTGCTGGAACAATGTGAAGCTGGCGCCTGAGTAAGTTGCACCAACTTTTTTTAATAACTTTTAAAAATAGAAAAAGATTATGTTTCCCTAACCCAACTTAATAATAACAAAAATAGTAAGGGGAAATGACAAAAACACTTCTTGACATAGAGCTTAAAAAATTTAATTTTAGAGGTAATTTAGTCAAAGCAATTTTAAAAATAAAATAAAAAATTGAAAATGCCCCTTAATGCTCATTAAATAAAAATAACTTTTCAGGAAAATTAATAATTTTACTATACAATAAAAAAAATAAGTTGACCATAGTATCCTTATGAATTTGACAATGACTTTTGTATTATAAGGAAAAGACCGAATTACCTTTGTAACATCCTAATTTTTTAAAACACAAATTAAAGTATTTATAGTTATAGATAGATGAGAAAATAGGGAATTTACACACACACTCATGTTACTAAAATTTCAGTAAAGTTTCCTTTAAAGATGTCATTTTATTAACAACATAACAAGTATGCTATTCTAATCAATATATCGATAAGGTCCAACTATCCTGGACTTTACCTGTTCTTATTATAATTCAAGACTAGAATGCATCTAATTCCACCATTCAACCACTTCATGTTTTATATAATATCCACAATAAGATACAATCATGTCAACTAAAATTAATAAATTCATATAAAGACATTATAAAGTGAATCCATGCATTCTAAATTTATTATGTAAAAGTAAAGTTCTTAATACTTTATATTTCTTTATTATATAAAAGTATAGTTCTTAATACTTTATAAGCCTAGTGAGTAAATAGTATTATCTAGATTACATGCATCATTAATTCTAGTATTATTTACAAGCCAAAACTAGTTCGGAAAAATTACATTACAAAATAAGTTAGCAATTCAAGATTACATTATCATTTTCCCAAAAAAACATATATATTAAGAATATTTATTACACCATATAAGGTTATGATATACCTGAAATTTAGATAACACATAATATAAATAAAACCATATGATTAATTCACCCAATTCATATAATTTATTTGATTTGATTTAAAAATATATTTTCAACAATCAAACTCTATTATATATTTTATTTACAACTAATTTTATAGCTCCACTGGATAATTTTATCAAATCAAGAATACTAGTCATCATTTCTATCGATACCGCTAATACCATCTAGGTAACCACTCAATCGAATTCTTGATCGTCAAACATGTTAATGCCATTAACTACACACAAGATAACTAATCAAATAAAAGTCCTGATTGTTAAACATATTGATACCACTAGCCCCATTTAAGGTAACTAGTTAATTATAGATCTTGATCAAAAGATAAATAGACACTACTTGTCCAAGTAGGGTGATTAGTCAAGTACAAAACTTGATCGTTAGACAAATCAGTTTTTTAGTCTTATTTTAGATAACTAGACTTACAAATCCTAGTCATAAGAGAAACCGACACCATTTGTCCTATTCATGGTAAGTAGTTAATTTATCATCTTTTTGATGCTTATGTCACAATTAATACACATGCATAACACATTTAAAGAAATTGTGGTTATATAACATTAAAAATTTAAGCATAATAAATCATAGAGATTTAAAACACTTACTTGATATTTATGTTTAAACAAAAATTCCTTCTTGTTGAATGAATCATATACTCTTTTTTGTACCAGCAATAGCAACACGTCATATACAATTTAATTATTACATAAATCCAATTCATATTCAATTTCTCATTTCAAGTTTAAGTTTCAAATCAATGGTAAGGAAAACATACAGTTTTTCATGTTTAAATACTTTTCATTAACATATCATTCAATATCCAATATACTATTTTATTTCATGTAGGTAGTATTAAATATATTTTTTTAGCACAATTCAATTTTTTATTTATTTATAAAAATTGGCTAAATATTCCTTATAAATAGGTAGGAATTCTAAAATAGGTAGAAATTCTCTTTCCAACAAAATCCATTACCCTTGAATAAACTTATCAATTAATACATTTCAACAAGTTTTCTCATTAATTTGGTCTCGTCAATTTGGTCAAACCAATCCATTATTTCTGTATTTTACTTTGGCTGAAACTACCATCCAAGAAAACACATTTTTATTTATTACTTTCAAGCAAATTAGCATATGATTTATACATTATACATTCTACTTAACATCTTAGAATACAATTTTAATACCAATTAAATTAATTCCATCCATTATTCCCTTTACTTTTCCATGGCCAAACCTACACAAAGTAGACAAGAAAACTCTTTCAAGTTTCTTAAAATTCTACACATCACCCAATCATTAAATGATAAATCACACACATTACCTTTTGAATTCCATAACAATTAAAACAAGAATTCATTCCTTCAATTTTTTTGAGTCTTGATTGAATCTATTATGAAAAAAAGTACTTATGATTTCGTTTAAATTTATCACAATTAAAACTTCATTCATATTTTATCCCTTACTTTTAGCATATCTAAACATACTTCAACCAAGAATTAAATAAAAAACCCTATCCTTTTTTACTTAGCATTTAGCCAAAACTTTCTTCTTTAAGAAATGCATATGTTTTCTTTTTTCAATTAATATATTACTCATTTATTTAATATCTAACTAATATAATTCAACATAAATTAAAGGTCAATTTAATAAATCAATTCAAACTTCTTATCAAGGTTGTTAAAATTACATTTTGACTCGTAAAATTATATAATTTTATAATTTAAAATATGTTTTATGTGCTGAATCGTTTTAAAAAAATAAAAAATACATAAAATTAAATTGAATTTAAGTAAAATCAATAAAATCAGATGAAATCATGATTTTAATAACAAATTTACGATTTCAACGTAGGAAGAAATTTTGAGCCACTTTTGTTTTGATACCGAGATCTGTGAAAATATATATAGCCATTCAATGTTGAAAATTGAACTCATATATCCTGACATATCAATAATTACTTACTGTTGTGCTGTCTATTTGGGATATTATAATGGAAAAAAGTAGCCTCTCCCTCTATATTGATTATGGTTGACCTGCAGGTGATTAAAATGCAATCAAGAATTTCATGTTTATTGTTTTTTTCTTTTAATATTCCACGTCCTATTAATTTCTTTTAACTGGTTGATAAATAAATAAATAACAAATGGACCTTATCAATTGCTTTTTTTCATTTTAGTTGTTTCTTTATGTAGTTTCCAGGTTATCTCTTCGATCAAATTGTCATAAAAGAGTGAGCTCCTTCCTTGATATCTTCAAGGGCATATATAGAACTTGCTGATCATATTTGAAATTCTGAATTTGATCGCAAAGCATCTAAACCAAGAAAAAAAAAGTGGCCCAAAATATAATGTGTGTTTTCTTCCTTATTTTTCTGTTATGACTAGAATTAATTTTTATTTTATTTTATACTTCAATTATATATGAATTTTTATTTAAATTATGAATTTTAAGATATTTGAAGTTTGAACTATATATATATATATAATTCTTTATAATTTTACAATTTGTTTTTACGATTCGAGTTTAGTTTGCATTTTGCATACTGTGTTAAAAATACTTTTTTTGACAACCTTGCTGCTTACGTATTTCTTTTAGTTAAATAAGTGTATAGAGCAAAGACGCCAAAATTCTTGAAATTCTGTATAATCCAATCGTTATCCAATCATTTTTAACCTGTTCTAATACAATTCTATCCAAATTTCATAACAATTAAATCAAACAAATTCAATACCTTATCTCAAACCCTAAACAAAACTTCATGCATATAGGGATTCATATTTTCTCTTCAATATTTCTTAATGAACACTTTACCTATCCTTTTTTCACATGTGTTAACATGTTTTAACCATCAAATAACCGATTCAAATAATCCCTTTTAAAATTCAAATAATGTATATCAACACCAAATTCTCACCAATTCATTACAAAACTTTAAATTGAATTTAGGTTAGAATTCTTCACCTCTTAATAATGCCGAAACAAAAAAAATCTAACAAATAAATCTTTGATTTCCTTTTCTTCTTAACTTCTTGTTACCACCCTACTTCTCCCTTTTAGAGCCTAAATTCATAAAACTATCATAAACTTCTTTCTTTAATTATTAGAACTGTTATCTGTTTCGGAGTGTAGTTGTAGTTGTTTTTTAAAGTACTTTTCATGCCGAAATATATAAAGATGATTTTTTTTAAAAATTATTTTTAAGATCAACAAATTAAAAAAATCTAAAATATACAATAAATTAACTTTTAGTAAAATATTTTTTTCTAAACTTTTTAGAAACACGGTTTGTAGTGTGTTCTCGAACATTTAATATTCTATTCTATTCTATTCTGGTAAGATTTTGTGAGGGAAAATCAAGAAAATATCAATTTCTTCTCCTCTCTTTTCATTATACTTGGTCGGCCATTCACATAGAAAATAGCTTCGTTGGTAAGCCAATAAATTACATATACCAACCACATTTCTATATATTTATAAATATGTCAGTATTCTTTATTTGACCAAGTTATTTTCTTCTAATTGAGTATATGATCACGGCAAACTTTCTAGTACTATATTCCACCGTCATTTTTTCCAAGATTTTTCTTCATTTTTATTTGATAATATTTTTATTTCATTTATAATTAACTTAATTCAAATCACTCAACCCATTTGACCTCCTGGTTAAATTTAAGTTGTTGCATATATACAGGAAAATTTTAGCAAGGGTTTACTAACCCTGAAACAAAACTAAATGTTTTTCTGTAAGGGTTCCATAACAAATTTATTTAAGAATCCATGATAACACAGGGTTTAAATTCCTATTCATCCTGGTATCGAACGACGGTTCACTCCAGTCTTGTACAAAACTAATCGAAGTGCTTTAGAATAGTAGCTTATTGACAGCTGCTTCTTCTTCCTTTATGTTTTTCGCCCGAAAGACAGAAAAAAAGGCTGATGATTTGTGGTTCAATTAATTAAACAAAGAAACATCAGGCTCCACCGCCCAAAACGCTGAACCTGTGTTTGTTTTGATGCAATGTTAGTCCTACATCTTCTGTTCCCCGATTACCTCCTCCTGCCGACCCTCCTCCGCCTCCAAATCCACGTTCTCCGACAGCGGCTTCAGCAACAAAGCAGTAAATGGCATGTGCCTATAATCCAGGTCAAGCCGACGGCTAGCTTCCGTCAGAGAGAAGACATCGGACCCCGTATCGACGACGGGGTGGACCTCGCCGGAAACAGAGGGCGGAGAGGCTGAAATCGGGGCAGGCCCGACAGTGGTGGAGATGGGGATAGAGGGGATAGTTCCAGTTCCGGTGGCAGCGATGATGGATGCCTCAGCGTTGCGAAGGAGCCACTCGATGGTCTCGCCATCGGAGCGGTGGCCGAGTTCACGGGTTAGCTGGAAAACACGAGCCGCTGTTAAAGCGGGCATCCGGACCCTCCTGCCACGGCCATTGACTTTGGTGTGGCGGTCTTTGGATTGAGAAGCAGTGGATTTGCGAGGGTGGGCCAGCTTAGAGTCGGACCCACTACTTGCTGCTGGGATAGTTGTGGGGACCACATGATTGTTGTTGTTAAGGTTTGAGTTTTGCTGCTGCTGCTGCTGATTGTTTGAGGTGGAGGAGAGGTTGTAGAGAACCATTTCAGGAGCCACGAGGATGTGGGGCTTTTGTGGAGTGATTTGAGGAGAGATTGAAGTTAGGGTTTGTGCAAAGGAGAGAAGAAGAGAAAGAAACAGAGGAAAGTGCGTGTCTGAGGTCTGACTCTATTGACCCTGCACTGTAACACGAAGAGAAACGGCGACCCATTTATAGTAGCGGGCCAGACCTTGATTTCAACGATTTTTTTCAACTGAAAAGTTATTTTGAAAAACATCTCCCAATTTATTATCCTAGTAAAACATTAATCCTGTGGCCGTGATATGATTTTAAATTAGTGTTAATTAGATAGGTGATACGTTAATTTTTTTTATATAAAAAAATATTCAGGTGATAATATTGTTTTTATAAGAGTAAAAAAAAATTAGAATCGGGGCATTTTCTTGAATTAATTCAGTAACCTTCATTAATTTCATGATATTATTATAATAAAAAATCAATTACAATAAGATTTAATAAAAACACTATGTTATCACACCAATCATTAATTTCATGATATTATTATAATAAAAAATCAATTACAATAAGATTTAATAAAAACACTATGTTATCACACCAATGACAACCATAACAAGAAAATAAAAATGGTAATGGCTATTTAAAAATAATAAAAGCTTGTCAATATTATAAAAAAATATTATCTAAATATTTTTAAAATAACTCAATGATCTTATTTGATAAAAAAATTAAATGAAAATATGATAAATTCATAAAAATAATAATGTAAAACTTAATTACTTGCAAATTAAATATTGAACGATGAATTGAAAAATAAATATTAATTTTAAACAATAACAAAATAAATTAACTTGAGTCGACATACTAAATTTATTATGAAATCGGGATAATTTTATAAAAAATAATAATAAAGATCAACTCTTAAACAAACTAAATAATAAAAGAAAAAACTAAAAAAATATAACAAAACCTGAATTAATCTGGGTTAACTCGACTAATATATAATCCAAGATATGAGATTGAGATAATTTCTAAGAATGGAAAGCGACAAACATCACAAAGCTAAGAGCCAAATAACCTAATGTAAAAGGGTAAAATTAAAAAAAAAAACATCTAAAGCAAATTTACAAAATATCAAAGTTAGTTCGAGTTAATATTTAAAATTTATGATTCGGGTCATGAGACCAGATTATTCATATAAGACGAACTTGAAAAGCAACAAAGAAAAATTTTCAATCAACCAAAATTAAAAAAAAATTACAATAAAAAAATAAGAATCAAATCTAGTATAAAATTAAATGAAATAAAACAATGGGAAAAGAAATTAAAAAATAAAATAAATCAATCAAAGGATAAAAACAAATAGCAATTAAAAAAAAAGATCAAATCTAGTATAAAATTAGATAAAATAAAAAAATATGAGAAGAAATTAAAAATGAAATAAATCAAGAAAAGGAGAAAAAATAATAAAATAACAATTAAAAAAATGAAGACTAAATATGGTATAAAAATTAAATGAAATAAAATAATAAGAGAAAAAACTAAAAAAGTAAAATAAATCAAGAATAAGATCAAAAGTAAAAAAAAAAAAACAATCAAAAGAATGAGGATCAAACATGATAGACTAGGAGGATGAAATTGAAAAAAAAATAAAAATTATTTTAAAAAATAAATAGTAATGAAAAGAACAAGGATCAAATCTAAATAAAAAAATGAAAGGTTTCTTTGAAAAATAAAACGGTTAGGCATGGAAATCGAGAAGAAGTAAAAGAAAAAAGAGATTGTTAACCCCAAACTTGAGGTTCATAGGCCACATGCATTACCAAAAAATAGAAAGATTGTTGAAATAATTTGTATGCCATCTCGAAAGCCATTGTTTGGCCATCGGATGACACTTGATGTGTAGTTTGAATGGCACTAGTGTCCCCACGTGCATACTAATTATTTTTATTTTTTAAATAATATTTTATATTTATTAAAATATCAAGTTGCTTCTATATTAACTTGATTATAACTCAAGAATCATGTTGAAAATACAAAAAGCCCATGGATGCCATCTTAATAGTGTTTTTAAGGATAATTAGGTCATTTCACAATGTTTAAAAAAATAAAAAATGAAAAAGCCACTTTATATATATATATATATATCTTTTAACAATAATTAAGTAATTTTACTATGCAAACAATATGAGAATGCCGAGTTGTCCTAATAAATGTGGTAGCATTAAATGAGTCATGTGGAAAAGATTTTATTATCCTGTATGACAAGTTTGTTAATTTTTTTTATAAAGTAAAATAATCATTTTATAATTTCAATTTATAGTGAACTATGTCTTGGTGCATAGTAAAAGAGTGAGTTTTTTCAATAAAAATAAAAAAATATTAACATTATACATGTCTATTTATTATTATGACTTTTAATTAAAAATACATTATTTACATATAATAAAATAAATTTTAAAAATATAAACTAATAAATAAAAAAAGATGGTAACACTAATTAAATATTGAAATAAAAGGCTAATATATTTAGTAAAAAACAAAAGATAGATGCACATGCAATATTTAACCTAAACTATTCCTTTTATTTTATTTATTTTCTCTTAGAGATTAATTCTAATCATTAAGGATAAATGATTTTTATTTTTAAAAATATTTCATGTAAATATGATTTATTTATATAAAATATAAAAAGGAAGAAATTTAAAGATAAGTCTCAATAATATTTTCAAAGCATTATAAAATAAAAACATAAAAAATCGACTAGTTACTAATTTAGAAACTAAATAATTTAAGAAACTAAAAGGACATTAATTAAAATTTATATAAAAAGTAATTCAAAGTAAGAAATAAAATAAATAAATGACAGAGGTGGTATTAAATAAAATCTAAATAACATTAATCAAAATTAAAAAAATTATGTATCATTAAGTCTAGCAAGTTAGACCCAGATACCTCTCTAGGGATCAAAAAGCTTAGGCACACCTAGGTTGGGAATCTAAGGTTTTTAGGTCTAGTTGCATAATTTTTTCTAAATGGATCATATGCTTGAGTTTTTTCTCTTCTAAGTGGATGACACATCGTCTATTATGATAGTTAACTTAGTGTTCTCTATATCAATTTATAATTGAAAAATCAAGATCTAAATTTTTGAACCTTAAAAACTCATTTTTTAATTTGTTGTTATTGAAAAAACTAAGGCATTATTTATTTTGTATATTCATTTAAAAAATATTTTGTTAATATAAGGTGTTCTTTATATTTGGTATTTATCTATGTTTTATTAATATGTACAGAGTAAAGATTAAATATTTGAGACAAAAATATTTTGCAAAGTAAATTATAAAGTAATTATAATTATAAGGGTTCAATTTGCATTAAAATATTATCCCTAAATATTTCTAATTGATACTCTATTAATACTAGATATTAATTAGAGTTGTTGAGACCAATAAATATGTGTTCTTTCTTTTATAAAATGAAAAACAAATTCTAATAGGTTGATACATGAGGGATATTTGAAAAAAATATATAGGTACTTATAAAATAATAGGTAACTAAATTGACCCATAAGGATCATATATGGAGAGATTAATGGTATTTATAGAAAGACTAATATGATAATTGTACAAGTGATTCGTAAACTTGAAATTACTAAATTATATAGAGAATACTATGTTTTAATCTTGGTTACATATTGCCTTAATCAAGAATAATAAGTGAGTAAATGTTAAGTATAATATGAGCCATATAAAAGTATCTAAGTGATACATAGATGATTTATTTACTTATATTCCATTCGTTCTAAAATAATATTGATTGTAAAATTATTGTGTAAGGTAGAATTACATTCTAAAAAGATTTAAAACCTTATTCAAACAATCAATGACTATAATGTTAAATAAATATTATTTGACATAGTAGACACATTTGATGCAGATAAAAAACAAAACATAAGAAGATAATATGTAAAGAAAGACATAATTGATGTGAAAGGGGGTTTTCATACAAAAATCCTAATTTATATTTTATTTTTGAATAATTATCTCTAATATGATATGCCTTTTGAAGAGATTTATAACTTTTTAAATAGGCTAGAAAACCAAAATTCATAAGGTAGGAGAATTAAAATCCTAAATAAAAGGAAGCATAACATAAAATTCAAAATTAAATTGAAAATACAAAAAGAAAAAAGAAAAAGAACAATAAAATTGACTCAAACAATATCTTTAAGGTTCAAGTTAAGGGTTTTTCAGAGCCTAACTAGTCACAATAATTCGGGTATCTTATAAAATTAGACATGAAGAATCATATGATAAAATCTAAGTTTGTTTATTTTATGTTATTGGTCTAGTATGAACATACATATATTTAGGTTTAGTTTTGTACAACGAGTCCATAAACAAGGATGCCAAACACTTAGGGCCTGTTAGGGAACGCGGTTAAACCAGCGTTCCCAAAAAATTCAATTTTTTTGGTTAAAATTTAATATGGTTTGTACGTTTTGGATCATTTTAATGTGATGATATTAAAAATAATTTTTTAAAAATAAAAAAATATTATTAGCATGCATTTCAGCACGAAAAATTATTTGAAAAGTAACCGTTACCACACTGCCAAACACACTCTTAGTATAATCCATAAATGGTATATGAATAACTAAATGTTCAAAACTATCATACTCTTTAAAATGCCAATATGAATCTCAACTCGCCCTTGAGTTCTTGTCATCCATTAAGTATAAAGATAAATGCTACACAATAAAAATATCAGAAGTCTTTAAGTGATTTTGAAAGCATAATTTATAGACATTATCATTGATCTTCTAGAAGACCTCACAATGACTAATCTTTCTTTCCTTAAGTTTGTTGTACTCATCTATAAGAAATCTATAACGAGGAACTATATATATAAAAAAAGTTTCCTAACTCAAAGATGACTTTTCTACAATGAGTATCACCTTAGGCTTTATACTTGATATTATTATCGAAAAAAGCTTGCTTGACCTTTTTATATACCTTTATAGATAATCTGTCATACCTTCAACATACATGCTTAGTTATTTAGTATGAGGGATTAGTAATAACTTAAGTTTGCTGATTTTGTCCACCTATAATCTTAAATAGGCTTAATTAGGTAGTTTGATTTCTAAACCTCTTACAGGCAAGCTCTATTTAGGATAATGCCAAATTCCATTGCTTAGCCTTGTCTTTTACTAAATTTCATAGTAGATTCCATATGTTATAGTTAAACACTTCATTTTAACCATTAAACTAATAAAATTTACTTAGGGATTAAGCTTTACTTATAAGATCTTCTAGAAATTACTCATAAGTTTTATAACCTCTTCTGAAGTGATGGACATGGAGACCTCAAACATACGTAATGCTTTTCAAATATAAAGGTAGGCTATTTAGAAAGCGTTCATTATCTTTCTATATGTAATAAAATTGATCATCTTAAAAAACCTATCCACCATTATGAAGATATAACTATAACTCATTAGGTATGGGGTAAGCTTAATAAAAAAATCCATCTTGACATCCAATAAAAAAGAATCTTGAATAAGAAATGAAGCAAACAACTTCATATTTCATAAAGTACCTTTAGATTGCTGTAAAATAACACCTCTTTACAAAACTTGATACTTGACCTGACAATTTAGGCTAATAGTAATCCAATGACATCAGGGTAAGGTCTTTTCATACTTAGTGATCCTCATAATGTAACTCACATATAATATGCTTTTGCAGTGAAAAATTATGAATATATAAATACTTCATTTGAAATAAATAACCATTCATGAGTATGAAATCACCGTGCTTATCTCTATCTGAAAACTTAACAAAGATCATCTTAAAAGATGGGTCTTCCAAGTACAACTTTTAAAAGGTATCAAATCTTACCATATAGGTATGAATAGTATTAGGTAGGATACCTAAACTACTAAATGCATCCAAATCCTCGTTAAGATCACCAGATTGATGCCTTAGAAAAAAAATGAACTCCTGTAGAAAAGAAATTGATTAATACTTAAAAGTGTATTTTATCAATGTTTTATATCATTACTTTGCATTTAAAGCATCAATAACTCTTTAACTAGAGTATGTTTTATAATAATAAGTTTGGTAATATAAGATAGCTTTAATTTATGGTAAATGTCTATTTTATATGCAGGTAGATTTTAAAATTCAAAGAATTAATTAATGTGATTAACTATTGAAAGTGAAATGACAGAAAAAGTTAAGCTTAGAAAATAGATGCCGATTCATTTCAATTTAGAATGCTGTTCAGTTATTGAATTATATTTATAATTGTAGATTTTAGATTTCAGTTTGGTTTATATAGGTAAAAAGCTAATACATAGGTCTAAAACATTCATGGAAGTCCAAGAATCAATTTTGTTGTTTGGAAGTTCAAATCTTAGCATAAAAAAAAGAAGTTTGAATTTGTTTTGTAGCCGAGACATTATTCAGTGTTTAGCTTATATTTGAAGTTCTAGAAGTCCAAATAACCTCATTCATGTTTTATTGGAAATTTGAGATAATTTTTCAAAACTTTCTTGAGATTATCCGTTCAAATTTTGATCTTAACAATAATATTTTCTACAGATAAGAAGATAATGATTGTTACTAAGCCAAGAGGTGGCCACCAACTCAATAATTAGTCATCAAATTTATAATTTTAAATTTTAACATATAAAATAAGGTATTTGCCATTAGATATCTTGGTTTTTAGATTAAGATCATGTTTTTGCTCTCTCTCTCTCTCTATATATATATTTTGTAATGATTATGTTTTGTTTATATTAATATCTCGTTTATGCTTTTTATTTCCCTTCCTTTACTTAGTTAACTTATATTTTATTTATGTTTTTATCTTGTTTATTTATATTACTCTTTTTGATTATGTTTAGTTAAGTTTATTATGTCAAGGTGAAAAGGTTACACTAATGTTGTAAGAATAAGTATAATATAAACTCAACTTGGACTTTAATGTTTGATACTAACATATTTTGTATTTGTTATCTTGTTCATTTTTAATACCTTTCTTGTTAAATAGTTAATTTATATTTATTTAGTATAAATCTTGATACAACAAATACTTGATATTTTTATAGCTCAACCGTATGGTATAACCGATACCTGTGCTATGAAAGGAACTTGATTTGTTGTTAACATAAGTTAGCATCATAAATACATGACAACATTTACAAATATTAGCTTTATTCGAATAAGATAACTAATTTATAATCCGATTAGAACTTTCTTTGTATGTGGTTTTCAGTTGAGTAATAAAAATAGTTTATACTATACTTGTTTGAAATATTATTATGGATTCTTTAACCTTAGCAATAATTTTATTCTTGTTTAATCTTTCCATCAATATCATATCTTAAAAATTCTCTTCAACTCCTTTTCATTTATTGTTTATAATTTTATATAGTTTACCTCTCTATGGTTTGACTTTGATCTTGACAGGTTATTTATTACCTCAACACTCCTGTAATTAGGAGAAGAAATTAATTTTTTAATCATGTAAGAAACCTGTTAGGCATGTTAACAACTCAACTTTTACTACCTACCATTATATTTTAAAGCCTTTATAATAAGTTATAAGTATGAACTTCTTCTTTACTAGGTAATACAACCAATGTTTGAATGCTGAAATAATGATATAAATTTTAAGATCATATATAAAGAAATTCTTTTTTGAACATTTCTTATTAAAAAATATTACAAGTCTTCTATTTTGGCTAAAAAATTCTAATGGTTAGACCCAATGCAATACAAATCACCTTAAGTAATTTGTTAAAATTAGAAAGTGCCAGCATATGAGTGCAAATCATCTCCTATTTTACTAATTAAAAAATAACTTCTATGTTTTCTATGCACTAAAAGTTTTGCTCTTTTAGACATTTAATAATAAGCTTAATTAGAGCATTGAAATTATGGATGAATCATTTTTAAAAAGAAGCTAGCTTATAGAAACTCTATACAAAATAAATAACTCTTGGAGTAGGCCACTTTATAATTGCTACCACTATCGATTGATTAGCTTAGACGCTATCAACAAAAACAATAAAACACATATATATATGATTTATTGGTAAGGAACTTATATTTCTTGTAATTGACATATAATTGCTACTAACTCAATGTGTTATAAACAACTTAAAGGTGTTCCAAGTGAGATTCTGAATATAGATTATAATTGAGGATATCATTAAAGTAAACTATTATAAATTTGTATAGAATAGTCTTAAGACCTAATACATAAATCTAATGAAAGTCCTAAGAGTATTGGATAGCTCAAATGGTATTGTAAATCACTTAATCAACTTATGTCTTCAAAGTTGTTTTCCACCCATCTCTTTTTTTATTCTAATTTGATGGTACCTGTTTTAAAGTTAATTTTTGAAAACATCTTAGAACTAGCTAATTGATGCAATACATCATTAAATTATAATATGGTGTGCCTGTACTTCATGGTGATCTGATCTGTTAATAGATCTTCTATCCACACACACACACACACACACACACACACACACACATATATATATATATATATATATATATATCATGAACCATCTTTTTGTGAAACTAAAAGATTTGAAATTGTATAAAGACTTTTCTAAATATACCCATTAACTTTACCACTTACTGCTACAATTCTTCAAACTCCTTGGGGCTAAACATATATGCTAGCTTGTTTGGCAAGTTAGAGCTTATAATCATATTGATGTGGTAATGAATGTCTCTTATTAGGGGTTAATTCTTGAGGAAATTCTTTTAGTATTATGTTTATAAATTCTATTAGAATCTTCTGGATCTTTGTAGAGTTGTCTTTAACCTTTTTCTTTTTAGTACTACTATTAAACATTAAAGCATAACCACTCATTCTTTACCTCTTTCATAAACTATGATAAGGATAATAATTTTTTTATAAATTAGATTCAATAACTATCCTTTTTCTTTCATGATGCTAACACCACACATTTTTTTTTTATGTGGAAGGTCTTACTCTATTTATCATACACAACAATCATGTCATATTATTAAACCTATCTAATAAAATATCACATGCATCAACTAATACCACATCATACTAAACATTATCATAATATTTTGTTTTATGAAAAATAACACAAAACATTATTTATTCATAATTATCTCAATATTTTTAACTAGTTAATTCATCTTATAATTTTTTTTATAGTTGTTTAAATTTTAAGTTGTAGTTTTTTTATAACTTTTACTGACATTATATTTTCATGGTTATTATTGTAAATAATTAAATAACATACCTTGTTTTGAATGATACATATGGAATGGAAAGTGTTAGAAACCTTTAATAGGTCAAAACCCAGTAATAACTAGATGAACTGTATAATTAAACCACCAACGATCCAATTCATGACTGTCTTTTATCGATTGATCTATAAAATTTTGTATCCCTGCCGTTACTCGAATATTGCACTTTATGTTTATAGGCTATTATACCTTGGCCCGCATAGTGGTAAATAATTGAAAAAGACTATATTATTTATAGTAAGAATATTTTTTTTTATATTTTTTTGGTGTAAGATAAAGTTTTTCTACTTTTTTTTAGCAATATAATATCTCAAGTTGCTAGAAGTAAAGAATATCAACTCCTTGCTGCTATTAATAAGTTACGATTTAATGCATTAATTTCACCATAATTTTTTTTCATACATTCTCATAATTATAGATATTGTAAATGATTTAGGAATAATAAAACAAAAATTTAAAAATATAAATATTGATATAAAGGATTTACAACTATTGAAATCAGTAATGCAATACATATAATATAAATGTTCTAGCGTTGAGCTAAGAAAATTATAAACAACGAGGATTTAATTTCATGTTCCTACCATGCCAAAGTTTTAGTCTCAATTGACTTATTACACAAATTAAGAAAATGTCATGATTATTTGTTCTTAAATTACCTCAGACTATCATATTTCATTTGAATATAAACAAGAAAGAGAATTTATATATATATGTATGTATATATATATGTATGTGTATATATATATGTATGTATATATATAAGGGTCTACGGCTTTTGTAAATGGTAATTGATATATCTAATCAATGTCAATACTAAGGTGACCCGGGTTTAACCCTGGGAAAATCTCGACCCGATGTCTAACCCTGCGGTTTAATGATCAGGATGGTTTCGAAAACCTTGAAAATACCTTTCCTTGGAGTTTCAGCCCATAAAGAAGAGGAAAATCAATGTCCACACTCATCAAATTGGGCTATAATAGGCCACGATACTACAACGTGGGCAAAACTACTGCCTTAAAAGACAACATGTGATAGCTGTCTAGTTCTGTAACGAAACGACAGCGGAAGTGCAAGCGGCACGACAACCTGATCCCATTTTGAGGTGAGAAATTAGACACTCAAAGCAGCACTCCCACTGGCTTTCTCTGCTTCTTTCTTTATCCAAGAAACCATTCCTTACCATCTTGTTCAGTGGAGTATATGATTTTCAGTTGCTGTCAGGATTCAGTCGAATGGAGGCTGGCAGGACTTTGCTTTCTTCATCTCCATCTTTTCCTGCAAGAACCCACCTCAAGAGTTCTCTCTGTTCTTCAGGTAACCTCTGAATTACTGCAACTTCGCAGCTTTGTTAAAGTCTATTCCTGTTCTCCAGTTCTCTCTCTTCGTTTGCTATAGAATATTAATTTTCATGACATTGTAAAATTTATTTATTTATATTTATTTTCTACATTTTGTTAAGCAACTGATAGGACGGACCTTCCTTTCTATAATAACTTAAATATTATACATATCATGAAACGTTTGTTACTTTAGGATCATAGAGAAGCCCGTCATAGGCTCTCGTGGGTGCAAGTCAACATCAGTGGGATTGTTACCTAGGCTATGGTTGTTTTCCTTTGAATTAACTTGCATGTTGAGTGAGGTTTCATTGTATATCTACTGGACATTATGCTTGTTTTCCTCGGGGTATTAGAAATTAGTTCATGGGCTTGTGAGAATATTACCTCTTGTTTACGCCTTTAATTTTGCAGTTCTGATACTTCGGGAACAAGCAACTCCTGCTGTTACTGCTATTCCAACCACTTCTACAGCTCAACATTTTCCTACTTCAGTTCTTTTACAAGAGCAGCGTGACGAGTTTAGGCCTCTCCAGAACATATTCAAGGAAGATAGACCTTCTCAGGTTAGTTTTTCATTGTGCAATGCACCAAACTAAAATATTGAGGAGATCCACATATCGTAAGACACTTTTGTTTTAACATTTGATTCTTTACCTTGTTGCATGAGCTGATTGTGTAATTGCTTGCTTTGAAGAATTTGCAGAGTTTCAAATGTTAAGTGTCCTTGTTTGTGTAATTTAAAAAGAAAAAGGCCTCGCCATGCTTGCTTATAGTCTCATGTAATCTCTTTGTCCATATCAACTCCTAATTTGTGCGTTGTAAATTATCTGTCTGCCTCCGTTTCATTCAAGGCAACATTGGATAGGAGGAAGACAGAGATTGGGACATCAGGCCATGAAGGGAAGGACTCTGATGAGATTGGGACATCCGGCCATGAAGGGAAGGACTCTGATGAGTTGGACCAGCTGGTAGAAAACTTTGAGTACCAGTTGCATCATTGGCCTACTTATTGGAATCTGTAAGATGAATAAATCTTCATTTCCTGTTCTACTTGCATCAACTTATGATTGTCACTTATTGTCCTGGATGGAATCCTTACATGGTGCTCCAATTTCTGTTAAAGATTGCCACCTTCACAAAAAGGGCAAAATCCATCCATGTCCTTGACCACGCAGTCTGTTACAAGAAGTACTGACAAGCTAATTGATGTGGAACCCACTGATGTTATTAACCTCGCTAAGAGAGCTTTGTCAGCCTCAAAACATGCAGCTTTTCTTGCTGATAACTCCACCGATCTTGATAATTTGGCTTCCACTAGGTTTGTTTTCCATTAATTTGATTCTAACTTATAAACTCTTTTGTTTCGGAACTGATACATAAAGCTCTCCAGTTCATCAAGTTTTTCGTTTGAGGAGGTGAAAATTGTAAGGTCAAGACGGCATTTAGCGAGGCAGTCTCTAAATCGAAGGGTGCCAAAAACAAAAGATATGATTTTCGAGACCTATGATTCTAAAAGTGCTGATGTACAGAAAAGGCTAAGCAAAGGTTTTGATCCAAATGATCCCCTTAGATTGTTCCTATGGGGTCCTGAAACAAAGCAACTTTTGACTGCTAAAGAGGAGTTTGAACTGATTGCTCAAATACAGGTGTATTTCCCAATCATATCTAATTTGAAATGGATTTCTTCTTGAATGTCCTTAAAAAGAGAAGATGCTTATTTATGGACAACCTTTTCGTTTTCCCTTTAAAATGAAAAATGAAACAGGATTTAATGAATTTGGAGGGGGTGAAGAATAGGCTTGAATCTCAGTTTGGCCGTGAACCAACCTTGGTTGAATGGGCTCAAGCTGTTGGTCTTAGTTGTTCTGTTTTAAAGTTACAACTTCACTCTGGTAACCGCAGCCGGGAGAAGCTGATTAATGCAAACTTACGGATGGTGGTTCACATAGCTAAACGTTATCAAAACCGTGGTCTTGGCCTTCAGGATTTACTGCAGGTTAGCTGAAACTTGTATTGCCTTCTGGGTCCCTGTTTTTTTTTTACCTGTATCAATGTGTAGATAAAACACGTAAATCTTGGTTTCTGTTTCTGGATGGGATAATTAAAATGTGGTTCTTGCATTTTTGTTGAATACTATTCTGAGTGAGGGGCGGGTATATGCAAATATTACATGTTTGGTCTGATGGAAATAGTAAAGAATTTTTTGCCCAAAAAAATTCTTTGATGCACATGTTAGCTACGCTAGAAATTGTTATATTAGATCATCCATTCATGTGCGTGCTGGAATATCATACACAGCAAATAATTCTCCTCAACTTTTTCTATATAACTGGAGTGTTGTGCATGTCTTTACACTCATCCTGGTGGTATCATTATATTCCTTGTTGATTATACCGTTTCTTTGTGGAACTAAAAAAAGGGAATAGCTGGACAAACATGTCTGAGTTAGCTTGTTTTTTGAACTCAAGACTGAATGAGCATGAATTGTGATTCTCAAACTAGGCTTCTTTCTGTTTCTTTCCTAAAACTGCTGTAGGAGGGAACCGTGGGTCTTATGAAGAGCATTGAGAAATTCAAACCGCAAGCTGGTTGCCGATTTGCCACTTATGCATACTGGTGGATAAGACAAACTATTACAAAGGCTATATTTCAACATTCCAGGACAATTCGTTTACCGGTAATGACAATTTTCTCTCATAATTTCTGTTTCATCAACAATGGCTGGACTTTTACTGTCTGAATTCCTGATAATTTATAACTTTAAAGTGTATTTAAAAGCATGATGAGCTTAAATGCTCGTCTGAGAACTAATAACATTTTCTTTGTAGGAGAATGTCTATGGCCTCTTAGGAAAGGTGATGGAAGCAAAGAGATCATATATTCAGGAAGGAAATCATCAACCAACCACAGAAGAAATAGCAAGACGTGTTGGAATAGCTATTGACAAATTGGAAAAGTTGCTATGTTTTACGAGAACACCACTTTCGATGCAACAGACTGTGTGGTCTGACCAAAATACTACTTTTCAAGTAAATGCTTCTTTGTTCTCTAATGTTTCATTTAATATCCACATTCTTGAGCTTCAAATAGAATATTCCTGAGGGAAAGAAACTTAATGTAAGTATTTAGAACACTTAACATGCTATTTATTGTGCTCCCCATCAAGGCCTTAACTACTCTGTAAGTTTCGAGTGTCTATAGCATACATTACTATTATGAACTGCTCTATAAATAGTCCTATCCGAGTAATTCAAAGATCAATACAACTTCCCTCAAAAGAAACAAAAAAAAAAAAAGAGCACTGGAACAGTTTACAAAAGATGATTTCAAATTTGGCAAATGGCTTCCTCTGTCAAATGCTTACTTGGCATGGGACCCATATCCAAACAAGTTTTCTGAAAATTGATTGAGAGTTTGTAGAAATCATGCATTTCCTGTTTATATTGCAGGAGATAACTGCTGACACAGAAATCGAGATACCAGATGTGAGTGTGGCAAAGCAGCTGATGAGAAAACATATTCGTGGGCTCCTAAATATTCTCAGCTTAAAAGAGAGACGGATAATCAGGTTAAGGTTTGGCATTGAGGATGGAAAACAGAAATCACTTTCTGAGATTGGCAATGTGTTTGGGTTGTCTAAAGAGAGGGTACGGCAATTGGAGAGCCGTGCACTGTACAAGCTTAAGCAGTGTGTTGGCAGCCATGGCCTCGATGCTTATGCAGATTTACTTAGATGAAAGTCATTAAGGCACGCCATTTAAATGGATGTCATGTCGACCTGAAATGGTTTTCCAGAGCCATAAGTTTAGATTTCCAGTTTTCGGTAGGTGGGGATCATGCATTTTTATGGGCACAGTTCAAGTTTTTGATGCTTCAATGTTCTAATGTTGCTGTACAGAAAAGAATAATCCTTGTTCTTTAAATCACCTGTATCTCTGTCCATAGTGGTCAATAATTGCTTCATAATACTTTGGAAGTGGTGAATGATTGCTCGTTATGTGTGCTTGTGCTTCCATAGGTACCAAGAGGTAAGAACTAAGAGCATTCATCTTTTAACACTTATTTCGACCGATTGATCTGAAAGTAATTAAAAGAAAAAAAGAAAACAAAATCCTACACTGGCATACAATACCATAGAGGATTGACGGGAGGCTGAAATGAACTTTTAATGCTTCCATTTCCTACCACTTCGACCCATCAGCGAGTAGAATTCAAGATGGTTGAATAAAAAAAATTAGATTTTAGTGTAATTATATTTATTATTTAGTTTTTTATTATTCAGTATAATTTTCAATTTAATTTTTGAATTAATACGAAGTTTTACTAGGAATTTCTAAATTTATTTTTCTATATGGAGTTAAAATTTCAGATAAATCAGAATTAGAAAGATCTTATAATACATATTAGCAAATACAATAAAATTTCTTGTTCGTTGATTATTTTTTTTTCTAATAATGCAAGGATATTTAATAATTAATTTTGAGAGCTTTTCTAATTCTACAAGGGTCTTTAATAAGTAGTATTGTTACTCAATTTTGAACCAAGAAAAACCAAGGAAAGAAAAGAAAAGAAACAAAAAAGAAAATCTAAAATACAAGAGGCTATACATGAAGAAAGCCTAGAAGATTTTTCAAGTTGGTGGTGAAGGATCAAAATGACAAGTGGAAAAATTAGAGGATTAAAATGTATAAGATTAACAAAATTAAAAATTCAATTTTGATTGATAAAGGGTTCCATTGGTGAAAATATTTTTATTTGGGGTAAAGAAATATAAATTTTGGTAGGTAAAAACTCAAAAAGAATTTTAAAAGGCTTAATTAATCTTATTGAGGACTTGATTGCAAGAAATATTAGTTTTCAGAGTTAATTTGGATGTTAGTTAGAATAAATTAAAGTCTAGGACTTCATTGGTTTTTTAGGAGGTTTAATTAGGTGAATCAGGAAATTAATTGTAATAATATTGAAGTTTGATGAGTAATTAAAAACTTAATTGATGAAATCCAAAATCAAGAACTAAATAAAAAAAAGTGTGTGATTGTAGGGGCCAAAATTGATCAAATCAAGGGTTAAATTGAAGAAAATTAAATGTTTGATGATCAATAAAGAATCTAAGTGCACAAATCAAAAACTAAAGACCAGGATGGAAATAAGGCTGAACTTTAGGTTGATGATTGAATATGACAGGGATGCAATAACATGAAATTAAGAGTTTATGAGGAAATTATTGGTGCAATTGAAAGAACAAGGACTAAAATAAAATTTATCACATCCCAATTTAAAAACTCTAATTTTTAGGGTTTAATCTAGACAACACGTTGTTCGACCACTATTTAGCTTCTTCTTGGTAGTTTTGACTAATTAAGTAGACACTTTTAGACAAATAAATATTGTGTCTCTAATCACTTCTGGGGTTGTAACCATTACTATTTATGTGAGAAATACCCCTTTTACAGAGATCCACTACTTTTATCAAACATTTGCATTCAATTTTCTTTGATGGACTTGACAATATCTTATCCTTGATCAACCATCACTACATTTTTAAATTCTCAGTTGATCGAGTTGACACATTCAAACAAATAAATGTAGAGATAAAGACCTTCAAATTTAGTAAGAGTGGATCCAATCGAAAGATATGCTTTTTCTTTACCAAGTTTGGGTGATCTTTGATGATGTTTATATTAAAGTTGCTTTGAGAAAACCTTGAGAATGGTCAACTCAATCAGCCTTGACTGAGATTCCCATTTGTGCAAAACCACTCAACTTTTTCATATGTTCATACTTAAATTTTTTTAGAGGGTTCTTATCAAAAGTCATAAATCTTTCATTCAAAATCAAAAGGTGAGGGATGCATGTCTTTGTCTCCAAACAAAAGAAAACTACGTAGACAAGTTTGTTACAAAATCACCATCCTAAAACCATTAAAAAACATAGGTTTCAATTATTAACATTTGTCCAAAACTCTTTCATTTTGATCAAAGGGCTAGGCTTTGATCACTTTATGTTTGAATCCATTAAGAACCCTAACAAAACCATATAAATACCCTCTAAAAAATGAAAACAAGAGAAGAAAAATATAGAGAAACATATTATGAAAAGATCCTGGTTCGAAGGTTCAAGAATCTAATATAAAGGGTTGGAAGGAAGCTTTGGAAGGAAAATATAGTAAAAGGGAAAGAATTGAAGAAAAGAGAAGGAAAACAATAATCTATAGCTAACAAACTTGGAGAAGGTATAACCATATTAAAGGTTAAGGGTAGTGTCCATGTGGCTTTTATATTCATGCTTTCTTAATATTTAAACCTCTTTTGATGTTGTTTGAGCTTATCTTGTATTTTTTTATTTGACTTTAGTTTTGGAATAATCTGATGTTTTTCAGCAATGTTTGTTTTGTTTTTGTTCTTATATTAACATGTTTTAGATTGCTCAAGCTTTTATTATAAAAGTTGATTTTAATTTTGGTCAATAATATATTAAAAAGGCTTGCACTAAAGGTATGATTCTTGTTTTTTTTTTAATTCTGTATTTTTAGCCCAATAACATGTCAATAATGTATTTGAGATATTTTTATTGATGTTTGAATTTATTTTGTAATAAAACAATAAGTTGATTTTGTTTGTGGGTTAAAGATTTTGAAAGCATATTGATAAATTTGATGTCTTTTAGTACAAGTTCATGGTTCATATAAGTATGCATTGGCAAATAGATGTTAAAAATATCAAGTTTTGAATTTAAATAACTTAAATATATTTGCTGTTTAGTTTTGGTAGTTTTGAACACTGGAACTTCATACATGTTATTAATGACTTGATGTTATTTGTTAGTTCTATAGATTCAATTATACTTGATATTGATTATGTGATTTGTAAGGACCCAAAGCAACATATTTTAAAAGTCTAGGGGGTAGTTCTAGGTTTAATCGTGGTTGGGAATTGCTATGTTGTTGGGTTCAATTTCTTCATGTTTTTAGGAAGAACATTGTCTTAGCTCCATGATTTGGATCAACTATGGTCCAATTCTTTAGACTAAACTATTTGGGCAACTTGACTAATATATAATTTAGAGTTATTTTCATTAATAAAAAGTTTTTAAGGGTTTTAATCTTAAGGTTTTGGTTTTATATGGAAACCTATTTTGACATAATCATGTTGAATTTTTTTATAATAAAAATTAAAACTCATTTTGATAAAAATGTATTGAATAAAACCCTGCATGATTTTAATAATCAAAGTGAATGGATGCCAGATTTTGGATCCTTGTATGATTGTGAATAAAACCCTGCTTTTGATTACATGAAAACTTGTCGAGATTGAGACTTGTGTTTTCTAGCTTCTTGATTAATGTTCTTTGAGTTCTTTATGATTTGAGTGTTTGATATGTTTTTTTGTAATTTTTTTTTATGTTTTGTGTTAATTTTTAAATTTGATTTTGTTTAAGTTTAAACCTTTGTTTCAATTTAGTTGTTAGGTCAAACCTTGGTTTTTAGTTTAGTTCATGATTGACTTTGGTTTGACCCATTTGGTTTTGTTTAGAGTCAAAGTACTTAAGGCTTTATTTGTTTGGATAATTTTTATTAAGGATTTAGTTGTGAAACGAGATGTTTGAAAAACACATACTTAAGTCCATTTTGATAGATTTTTATGGAAAGAAAATATGGTTTTGCCAAAGATAGCCTTACAGAAATAAATAATAATAGAACACAATGATTAAAAAAATTCAAAAATAATTTTTGTTTGTTGTATATGGTGTAATCCTTATAAAAATTGCATTTTATTTATAAAAGAGAGATGTTTTTAAGCAATGTTTTAAAAAAAATTATTTATTGTTTTGCATATTTTTGGAATTTATAATAAGTTTGTAAAATTTCTTAAGAATTTGACCAATATTTCAATAACTCTAAAAATTTAATTCTAACAAATTAATGGTCAAGGTATAAATATTGAACTTACTAGTAGGTTAGTATTTAAATACCAAGAATTGACTAAAACATTTTTTAGAATTATTTTGAATATTTACTAATTTTAATTGGGAGTATTTTTTCATCACAATACATAAGTTGTGGAAAAAACTTTCACTTTGTAGGATAAATGAATCATATCAAGGCATCCATATGGATTCTTCCTGTAAGAATTTACCTTGTCATACGAGCCTATAATAAATTTAAAATACTAGATTTATTTATGAGTGTAAATCTTTGTTTTGAACTATAGATGGATCATCGATTACAAAATCATTAACACTTTTAAACCATATCTAAATTATATAAGACAACTTACCTCATGTAAGATGCACTGAGAGTACTAATACTTTTCTTAACTACAATTAGTCCTTTACCTTGGAATTTCGTATAAGACTAGTTTACTTAGAATTTCTATTAACCTTAAACCAAATAATTAGGTGGTGATTACTTGATCCTGACACTATAATGCTGCATACCACATGCAACAAACAACAACATTGTTTTCAAGTGTGACAAATATTTTTTTAATGTTATAAAATTTCTTTTAAAATTTATTATTTATCCTAACTACACAAGGAAATGAGAGCTTATGATATTTAATAGAAGAATATTGGGATTTTTCATATTCTATAAGGAAACTAAAGGTCATGAGTTATTAAAAATATTTCCAAACTTATTTAGGAGAATTAAAATCAATTTTAAGCTGATTGTTTTTCTAACTTATAATTTTACATTAACAAGCATAATAAGCTGACTATTGGTTCAAGCTAAAATTTTACTAGAAGTTTTTAGGGGATTTGTTTTATATATGGTTAACATTTTAGGCTAATTAAACATCTGTAAGGTCTTGAAATAAGGTCTGAAAGCTACTATACAAGATTTGTATTAAATTTCTAGTTGATTTAGGATTCTTTTTCCTATTATTTATAATTTTATTATTATTTTCTACAATTATTTAGGATTTTTATTTTCTTACCTAGTATAAATCATGTACTTAGATTTTTGACAGCCATGAATTATTAAATAAAGTTGGTGTTTTTCTTAGAGCAACATATTTCTTTTTGTTAAATAAAGAACAATTGAACTTATCAAAGTAAAACCAACTTTATGGCGTTCTTCATTAAACTTTCTATTCTTGATTAGCTAATCATTGGGTGGGGGTTCATTCCATTAGTATTGGTGTTTTGGTTCATGTAATTTTTATGTCAGACTCCTATCAAACCTGATTCTCTAAGCTTTTTAAGATGTCTTTTTTACATGTGGGTTATATGACCATGTGATCATATGATTCATATTAATTAGTATCAAAGCTAGACTTTGAAAATCAGGTTATATCCTTTTTGTTTTTTGTTGTTTAAATTTTTTTACAACTATATCTTTTTCTTATTTTTTTTTGTGTCCTATTTTGAGTCAATTTCTTTTTCCTTATCTTTGGTTATTGTCTAGTTTTGAATTAAGGGTCCTTTGATATATATATATATATTGTATAACATTTTATTTTATTAGAATATCTATTTAGAGTAAAAAAATAAAATAAAAAGGATCACAAATTCAAGTTTACAGGGGTTGATTCATTCGAGTAATAATGTAAATTAAAGTTTTTGGGTTTGATCTTATTAAAATTAGTAGGGCATTTATAGTTTTAGATTTAAGATTTTAGGTCAAAAGTCCTATTCCATAGTGTCTTTATATCATATAATGCTTGTCTTCCGTTTTGTTTTTCTATTTGTGACATGTATTCACTAAGAAAGAGGGAACAAAGAAAGGTTATTGCTCAAACATATGAAGCTTTATCTTGTATGGTTGGGATTTTGAGGCAAGAATCTGATAAGTTACAAGAAATATTTTTTGAATGGTTAGCTTCAGAGATAGAGGAGTAGCGTTACTAAAATGATGAAAAAATAAAAAGAAGAGCTACTACTTTCATATAAAGTTGTTGAAGGTGAGTGTTAGTAAGAAAATACCTTTAAAAGCTTAAACAAGAGACCTCTGAAACATCCATTATATCTATTAGTGATTCAAGAACAAATCATCTTAAATACAACCGTTTGATCGATGTGCTATTCTACTAAGAGTCTCCATACATATTTTTATATATTTAGTTAAAATTTTAGGTAAATCAAAGTTTAGGAAAGTCTTATGATACAAGTAAGTGGATGTAATATATATTTTGTTATTTGTTGCCTTTTGCCTTCTTATTTAGAGTGAATTGTTTTTGTATTGATACAAGGATATCCAATAACTAATTTCAAGAGATTTTCTAGTTCTATAAGAATTTTTAATAGATAACAATATAGTTTTCGAGTGTTGCAAGGATTCTTTTTATGTTCTAAATTCATTTTTTACCAAGATTTTTTATTTATCCTACTTACACAAGGAAGGAGGGTTTATGATACTAATGATAGAATATTTTAGGATTTTTCATATGCTATAAGGAAACTAAAGGGCATGAGCTATTAAAAATATTTACAAGCTTATTTAGGAGAATTAAAATCAGTTTTGAGCTTTTTTTTCCTAATACATAGTTTTACATTAATAAAAATAATTTTTAATCCGACTATTTAATCAAGCTTAAATTTTACGAAAGCTTTTCAAAGAATTGTTTCTATATATGGTTAAAATTTTAGGTTAATTGAATATTGAGAAGATTTCGAAATAAAGTTCAGAAGCTACTATATAGGATTTGTATTAGTTTTCTAGTTGATTTAAGACTCTTTTTTCTATTTTATTTTGAACTCTTTATAGTTTTTTCCGTACTTTTTTGTGATATTTTCTTTTACCTAATATAAATAGGTTATTTAATTTGTGCTTAGGTTTTTGATAGCCATAGATTATTAAATAAAACTAGTGTTTTGCTTGTAACAACATTTTTCCTTCTACTTTATTAAACAAAGAACAATCAAACTTATAAAAGTATAACTAATTTTATGATGTTCTTCTTATATTTCTCATTAGTTATTCGATAATTGTTAGGTGATGATTCATTCCAATAATGTTGATGTTTTGATTCAAATAATTTTTGTATTACATTCTTAGTAAACTTGATTCTTTGACTTTTTAAGATTTATCTTATATGATCACGTGATTACAAGGTTCACATCATCAATGTTAGTACATGTATCGACTGATGAATCCATGTATAATCTAGTTAATTCCTTTAAGTTGTGTAGAATTCTGCTAGAGTAATTCTCGAGAAAAGAGAGATATTTTCCAGCATTGACTAAAATATGCAGCTGTTGTATGAGACTTTTGGAAAACATATCTTATTGCTAGTTGCCTTCTCAATAGTCTGAGCTGAAAAGGTTGCAAAGTAGCTGATACACAATAATTTCTTTATCAAATTTTGAATAGGTTTTTTTTGAGAGATGTTTTTCTTTAGATAAAAAATACATTTCTCTTCTCAAGTCACCAGTGTTGATAACAATCGCCCCTTACTTTCCATCAATAAATTTTTTAAAAATTGAACCAAGCTGATTTATAGTAAGGGATAAACTATATATAGAGAACTTGTGATTGAGATCAAGTACCACCATGAATTTCTCTCCAAAAAAATAGCATCTTGATCTCCTTATATATAATAGGAGGTGACACGACAAAGAGATTGATGTCTTCTTCCAAGTGCAGGAG